>JACGWL010000005.1:15219382-15384171 GCA_034509725.1 Sesamum angolense | reverse complement strand
AATCACGTGAAAAGGTGAGGCAAAATATCTTAGGGATCTTGTAGGACGAGAATGGTTGGATACCTCCCACAAGGTTATTTCCATGTGAATCGTAAAAGCGGGGCATGGAGAATTTCGCTTGTGGACCTCAAGCCCACTGGGAAAATGGTTTTCCCGAAACTCCATTTGAGAGTGATGGGCTTTCGCAGAAATAGTGGGAGGGTTAACGACTTAAGTCCAAGTCTTTAACTTGAACCTAATATTATAATAATCTGCTTATTTTTCTGTTTATTGTTAATTTCTAAGAATCCACTTAACTATACTTGAGGCTAATTTTTAATGGAACAAACTTTTTGGATTGACTGAGAAACCTGAGGATGGTCCTCGATTTCAAGAACCAGACTTACGTTGTGGATAAGTCTCTACCTCGGACTTTGCTAGAAGGGTTCCTGCCCGGAGAACGTTTGACGTTCGAAAAGTTTACTCAGTGGCATGAGAACAACCGGAAGGTACACAATATCGTACTGGGCTCGATGAGTAATGAGATCCAAAAACAGTACAAAAGGTATGAGGACGTCTTGTCAATAATGCACCACATGAAAAGAACTTTATGCGGTACCAGAATGGCATATTATATATGCCGTGACAAAGGCATTCGACATGATAATGATTAAGGGATCGTCCGTACATGAGCATGGAGTGATGATGCTTTCCCTAGTGGAGAAGCTCAAAGACCTCCAGGCTGATTTCAATGAGGAAGAAACGTACGTTGACTTGATTCTATAATCAGTATCTCTCTCCCTTGATCAATTTACTATCAGCTATAACATGAATGGGCTTGAGGAAAGCCTTCATGAGTTGATTAATATATTGGTCAAGTACGAGGCAACGATTGAAAATCTGCGCCGACGGTACCAGTAGGAGAGGCTTCAACCTTTAAAGCAAAGGCAAGGTTGCCGGACACGAGAGAAGATGAAGAAGGGTGAGATGTTTTCTACCACCACTAACACTTCAAATATTCCTGTTACACCGCTATGCGGGGGATAAAGGAAAGAGGAAGAGGGCTCGTTAGTCAAGGATTCCGAATGATGTTTGCATTTATTGCCGAGAGAAGAGCCATTGGAAGAGGGAGTGTACTAAGCTCCTCTCCAATGAAGGTATAAATCTTTAACTGAGTATTAACATAATCACCATTCTACTCTTGGTATTGGATACCAACAAATTTTATAATTTTCAAATGGGGTGATGAGGAGTAGAAAAGTCGAAATAAAAGGTCCTAAGGCTTAGCGATAGCGGGGCTGTTGCTATAAAAGACTAGGGGCTTAGTTAGGCTTAATGGTGATCATGTTAGGATAGTATCTATGTAACCTAGCATGATCGAAATAATATTTTCAATTATTGTTGGACAATTTTGATTACATATTTTGATCAATGAAGCTTCTTATTTGACATTGAATGGATTCATGTCTGCTGGGTGAAACGTATACTATTTCATAATTGAATTATGGATACTCAAATAAAGAATAAAATGATAATCAAATAACCCAAGCTTACAGTCCTGGTAGGTCAATCTATTCTAGTTGAGGAAGAGAGAGATTGATGGATTCAAAGAGCACTAGAAATAGGCGATTTGGATATATTAGCTTTCAAAACCTTACTGAGAAGGAGAAAGGCCGCAAAAGCTCTTTTATGGGACAAAATGAGTTTACCAGTTACATGTTGGATTGGATCCAGTGTGATATCTGTGAGTTACTAAAATACACAAGATCGCAGTGGGGTTCACCAGTTTAATTTTATTTGATGAGGTTCAAAGAATTAGACTCGGAATGGTGAACCAATATGATCAACTTTTGATTGAATCAAGAGGATGTGTATTTAGTGAGAGTTCTTTATGAGAATGTGATTCTCACTCAGTGAAGTTCTTCCTGAAAGGACCACGGTTGACCGGTCTCTGATAAGGAAGAAATCGAACTAAGTTGGACTTTATTTGATTGGTGTTTTACTGAAACAGATTGGCCCTTATTATATGATGAAACTCTCGTCCCACAAAGTACTTGAGTTAATAGGATGGTCCTATACACGTAAAGAAAATAGTGGGAGTAAGTTTTCATATAACTTCTCAAATGCATCATTCGTAATTAACTACATCTCTAACTGACCATATTCCAGTCCTCATTTGTCCATGGGAATTGGATTTTAATCCAAAAGGACATAAGGAGGAGCGATGTTGGACATCATTTGGAATCAATGGCTTAGAGCCTAAGGATTCACTAAGAAGTTCAAACTGGGTTTGAGACTTCATAAAATTGGAATATTCATTTTTATCTAAAGATCATACTAGGTATGATTTGATAAAATGAGTCCAACATCAGTCGGAGTTGGTGTGAGTTCCAATGTGTTTAGTGTATAAACGTCTTTCCCATTTGGAATGAGGTTAAGATGTTTGAGAAACACTAAGACACATATAAAGTTGTTCACAAAATTCTCCATAAAAGGAATTAGATTCCTACATTAGGGTCGAGCTATTCAAAACTCAGTCATGGTTGACTGATGAGAAAGCTCAGATGTCTTGGACATTCCCTACGTCTGAGCCGAAGACAGCACGAAAGTGTTGGTTTGGTGTGTTGGACCTGATATTGTGTTTGCTTAGGGCATGACACAACGTATATTGGAAATACACCAATTGGCAAAAGACAGTTGTCAAGAACAGTCTTTAATTCCTGAATAAGGATTAGAGAAGTGTGTTTGATACACGATTTGTGGAGAGTTAATTCTGGAAGGCTAAAGCGATACTAGCTTCCAGACTCATGTGAATAATAGATAAGTCCTCAAAGTATAATCACGTTCAGACTTGATGGTAGGCGTGGTAGCTTGGAGGGATTTCAAGCAAACGCCCCATCTTAAAAGTTGAATGTGGGGCGACTTTAACAAGGCAGTCAAGAAAAGTGGTTTGGATCGAAAAAAACCATCCATTGGATGGATGTGGTACCTAGCACAGCCAAGCCAGTTGTAGCCTTAGAGGCGAACAACAAGGCTAGGGCAAGAGCCTTAAGGGCCCGAGATCTCATCACAAGATCCGCGAAAATTCTTAGATAACAACTATCTGCAGGCAGCGATGGTGAAAGGAAATACACGACTGGACCGTATAGATCCAGCAAAAAAATAAAGTAGACCCGCGAAACCGAGTCGGTATCGTAGATTGCTCATGCTCAGAAGGTTCTGAGCGACATGGGTAATTGGCTTAATGGTAAAGTGGGAGATTGTTGGAATGGGTGACCAAAAGCCAATTGGATTGGCTGTTTTCCATTCGACAATCTTTATTAAATATTATTAGATTGGTGAATATGGTAAGAATTCATCAAGATGGCAATATGTTTCGTTGTGCTTACCAGATATTGAACGGGGTTTCTATATCACAACGAAATGCCCACGGATCGAAAGGTTAACCTGTGGAGTTGGGTTGCGCATAAGTTTGGCAGCTATGAAACTAACTCCTAAAGGTCGGTCTGGAACGTTCCAAGTCGAGGACCTCGAGATTGGGCATCGAGGATCCTATGGAGACTTGCACTAAGTACTGCAGCCGTGTTTCGTCGGCAGGAGACGTAGGTCGTCTGTGCAGTTTTAGTGGGTTAGTTGGCAAAGTAGTCAACTGACTGAAATGACTCGCGGGAATCGTCATATGGAAGCCTCTTAAGGCTTGGTCGGTATGACTGGGATTCCCGGTTCCGATAGTACGAGAATTAGTCCTCTGACTTGAGGAATCATGGCAATCACGTGCATACGAAGACCGTATCTTGGATATGGCGAGCGGTGGCTATGTCATAAGGCATGGTCATCATAAGCCTTATCCAGTGCACTCGGAGTATGTAGCGAGGATGGTGGATTCCAATAGAGGATCTGTCCCCTATCATTATATGACAGAGAGTTCTCCTATGCACCTTGAGATAGTTTAGACTCTAAAAGTCTTTGGCCAAAGCGATTGATCGATCAGGGATAGGTTTCCTAGATCGGATCAGTAGAGTAAACGCATCTCGAGTGTTAAGCATAGCTGCCTAGTCAAGGATGGGAACCGACACCTAATTCCATGCACTAGACTAAGGCTAGGAGACGGTTGACAGTAGGACCGTACTCGTACGGATTCGGAGCCTAAATGTTCACGCCAGCATTCACCTAGTCTCTAGTGCCATGGACTGTTGCTAGACAACCACCCATGGTAACGGGCCATTTTCGATTATGGGATAATCAGAAATAATTAAATTAGATTTAATTAATTGTGTTGGTCACACATGCCCAAGTCTAGCTGAAGGGTGAACCTAACGAGTCACACCCTACCACTATAGTGGATAGAATTAATTTGGAATTAATTCTAGAAGAGTTAGATT
This sequence comes from Sesamum angolense, assembly GCA_034509725.1. NCBI lineage: Eukaryota > Viridiplantae > Streptophyta > Magnoliopsida > Lamiales > Pedaliaceae > Sesamum > Sesamum angolense. The sequence continues at coordinate 15,379,810 of JACGWL010000005.1, read as the reverse complement.
AATTTAATTGGATTAAATTAATCTTTGGAGAGAATAAATGATTGGATCATTTATTTATACCAATCCATTGGATGGATGACTTGAAATTAAATTAATTGGATTAATTAGAATTTCAAGTTAGCTAGTAAAATTAATTGGATTAATTTTATTGGGCTTGGTCCAATTTATAAATTGGATTTATAAATTGAAAGAGAGAGCATGGGCTTGGATCTTTTAATTAGATTAAAATATAAGGAGTTTAATGTTGGGCTTATGATTAAATTAGATTTAATATAAGTCCATAAGACATGGGTTTGATCCTATCGAGCCCGGTTCATTAAATACAAGCCCAAGGCCTTGGTTAGACCTTGGCTAAGTCAATTAGGACAATTTTGGAAGGTCTTTGACTGATTTAAGATGCAAATTTCGTGCATAAGGGGTGGCTAGGGTTAGGATGGTTGTTTTGGAGCCTAACAAGGTTAGGACTCCTAGTATTTGTATGAATAGGTCATATATATACTTTTATTAAACCCTAGTCACACACACAACACATACTAGCCTCTCAAAACCTCACAAATTTCGTGCCTCTCTCTCTCTCCCATGTTCTCCATATCAGTTTTTCATTTGGTCTTAGAGATCAAAAGGAAAAACGAAAGAGAGATCAAAACACGTTAATTCATAGCGTTGTTTTGATCTCCATCTCTTCTGTGGAGATTTTGCTATCACGAAATCTCCACATCCTTTAGTGGTGGTGTGTCATTCTTGGGAGGATCTCAAGATCGAGGTCTCGTCGTGGACGGATCCAGAAACGAACACGGAGAGGAGACAACGCTAGTAGCCGTACGAGAAAAACAACAAAGGTAAAACTCCATTTATAGTTTTCGCTCCTTGTTTTTCTCGTGTTTCTTGGCCTATGTTTTATTTTTGATACACCGAACGCCCGGGAAAGATCAAGGGTACACCCCTTGATCAGAATTAATTTAGAGTTAATTATCGCTGGTTTTACCATTTTTTCGATAATTCGCGCTTCCGTCTCGCTTCCCGGGCCGATCCGCTTCCTTCAAACCTAACTCCGTCGATTTAACCTTTTCGATTTGTGGGCATTTTGTTGTGATATTAAAAACCCATTCAATATTAGTATTAAGCACAATGAAACACATTGCTAGTTTGATGAATTCTTACCATATTAATCAATTTAATATTATTCGATAAAAATTGACGAATAGCAAACACCCAATCCAATTGATTTTTGGTCACCCATTTCAACACACCCACCAGGGCCGCTTACCCTTGGGCCTTTTAGGTTGTTACAAGCCTCTTATTTCTCTCTTCTTTTGGATCGCTTGCACCTCTTTGGACCAACTTAATATTATCCACATCAATATAGATTCTTATAAAATTAAATTATATAATATTTGACACCATAAAATGAAGAACAAAAAATTATTAAAATAATACATCTAAGTTCTCAATTTTAAGTGCATGACTTCAAATATATAACTAGTTAATTCATACTCATAACTGATACAATCACAAATTATAAAAGTGATTATCCCAATTCGAGCAGGGATAGGGCTCCAGAAATTGAGGAAGAAGAAATTTTTCTTTGAATCTTGTTCTCTGATACATTCTTCATTTTCAGAAAGGTGAAATACATTTTGGGATATAAGACAGGTGTCCTATTCTAAACTCTTCTGATAATAAATTACTAGGCCTAATATTATATTCATTTAGGCCTAAATACTTTAAGTCTTTTTAACAAAACTAACCTAATAACTTTACTAACTTATGGTGATAAGCTTTGGGCTACTCTCCACTTCCTACCCTTCAAGCCCAACTAGATCTTGGACCATATCATTATCTGGGCCTTCAAATGGGCCTTGTCCTCAAAGCCCAAGAAATAGACTACAAGCTTGGAGGCATTAAGTGTGGCCCAAGGTGTGCTAGAAAAAGACCCGGAACTCTCCTTCTGGGTTGGAGCCTAAGGGCGGGTTTGGGAAGGAGGTAGTGGCACGAACGAATTGAAATCTAGGCTGATTTGGAAAGGCCAAAATAGAAGGTTGCAGCGTCCCCTTCCTCGTCCAACTCTGGGCATCTCGCTCGAACACCGACAGACCAAGATTCTACCACGATCGAAGACAAAGGAACAGCTCTAGGCAATGATGGTGGACTTGCTGAAGAGGAGATGGCGATGCTTCCTCAAAGAATGGCTGACAAACGTCCTTCACCGATCAAAGACGATGGTTCTCGGGCCTAAGCAAAAAAGATTTGACAGTCAAAAAAACCCTTGCGTAGCTAACAGAACGGAGAAGTGGGCGGTCGTGGCATGGGCTAGTGCTCTGACTTGGGCAATAGAAATTGATTTGGTGGTGTTGGCTGGGCGGTGAAAAAGAATGAGGAGAAATGGGGAGGTGAGAAAGTTTGGGTTGCAATGGCAGTGAGGAAGTGGGTGGTTGCTGTGGTAGTTGTTGGATATTGTTGTGGGTGTGCTACTGTTGTTGCAGTGGCTTGGGAGTAGAAACTGCCAATGAAGGAATAGGCGGTGAGGGAGAAGGGAATGACGAAGTGGATGGGCTAGCTGGCAAAGGGAAAGTGAGGAGATTTGGTGATAAAGGTTCACAATGGTTGCCATTGTAGATGCATGGCAAGCATCCATGGACGAACGAAAATTGTCGAGGGCCTTCGCAAGGGAGGCGATGGCAAATTGGAGGCGCTGCAAGGCGGATTCCGTGATTTGAGAAGTGGTCATGGTGGAGGAAGAGATCGAAAAGCACCAATGTTACGATTTTAAAAATAAGATAGTTGATTTTCCTATTCGAGCTAGGAAAGAGCTCCAAGGAAGAGACTAGAATTTTGTTGAGATTTTTCTTCCTTTTCTCATTACTTTCATGATGTTAAATACAAAACCTAATGAAGATTCTTTAACCAAAGTGTTGTAGTCTTTTTTTATCCTAACAACTTTTGTCCTATCTATTTTATTTTTATTAATGATAATAGTCCATAAACTAAAGAATTTTGCAACAATTATATTGGATTTCTTATCGTTTGGGTTAACTAGGTCCATAACATGATCAATAACCAATAAAGATTCTAATGTAGATTTAGACTTCTTTTCTAGTGAATTCTCCCGTCGAAATAGACAAGGGGATTAAAAAATTACTAAAAAAAAAAGAAGAATAAAACTGAAACAAAGAAAAATGAAATGTCTGTTCACAATCTACTAGTGTTAGAAGTCAAATTCAATATCTTTTTTCTCTTTTTTTCTTAGCCACTATGCTTCTTAAAATAGTTTATAAAACAAAAAAACAATTGTTTCCTTATCCATATCGGATAAACCATATCCTTTCTGTTCCTTTTAATTTTTAGACACATAAAATACTGCGTCCAACAAGTGGCAGAAGCATATAGATGTAGCATCGGCATTCGATACTGAATGATCTGTTGAAGTGTCAAGTGAATTATAGGGAAAAAAAAGAGGTATACTCAAGTGCTAAAAGCCATGTTATTGCACTAAAGATTAAACAGCAAAAATAAATGAAACATGATAAGATGTGGCAGGAAACTCTCAGTAGTATCATCTCTTCTGTTACGTTTCCTGACTCTGCAAACTACACTGGTCTTCTTCATCTAAGACAGGGCAGGAACCATGTTTAAGGCCTTGATAATAAATGTATATATGAAGGCATCTTCCTGGAGCTTTTCGAATCTGCATTAGGAACACAAGTTAAACCCACTAATAAAAATCTAAAAAATAAAATGAAAGTAGAAAAGAAATCCATGGCGTGTGAATTGGATCAATTATATTCCATAGTCTCCAGTACTAAGTTACAACCAGCTGCGGGCCCGGAATTTCCATGGACTCCCACATAGATCTTCATTCACATGAACAAGTTATATACGAAAAATAGAAGAGCGTTTCATGGCCTCTCCCCATTTCTTTCAAAAGATCAAAATTCTTCATCAACTAATTGCAACATAAATACATTAGCTGGAAGTCAAATCAATAATGAACAGTATCACTGATGGAAAGTTTGAAGTTAATTTATTGGTTAACTTGTTGGATAAAATTATATTTTGTCATTCAAATTATGCTTACACTTTGTCATTTTTAACTCTCTTTTTGTGTCTACTTACAATCTCAATTTTGCGAAATTTGCACTTTGTCATATATGACTGTTTTCAGTTGATTTGTGAAAAACATCACATCACTTTGTCCTTAACTATATAACATATGCATTACATATGATGTTTTTCTGATAGAAAAATCAACTTAAAAATGATCATATATGGCCAAGTGCAAATTTCGCAAAATTGAGATGGTAAGTTGACACACAAAAAGAGTATAGATGACAAAGTGTGAACAAAAGGGTATAGTTTGGATAGCAAAATATAATTTACCCTAATTCCTTTTACGGAAATTGCTACAAGTCATATTGTGATGTTAGCAAAGAGCAGCTCGAAAAGCAAACTACTCGACTCATTTTAGAAGAAAGAGGTCTGCCCAGGCTATATGCTGTGTGTGTGTGTACTTGTGCAACTTCTACTTGAGTTGTGAATGAACATGCTTCCGCATATTTCCTGGCAGGGTCAAGCTACAAATGCAGATGATTACGAGATAAATGAGAATAACTGAGATGAATGTTTGATAAGATATCGGATTACACACAGGAAAGGAGATATAATATTCACCTTCCTGACTTTGAAAAATGCCCTGCACCAAGTTCACATTTGAAGAGCAGAATGTTATCATCAGTCTTCATATCTCTCAACTTTGCAACAAATTTAGCTGGCTCTGAGTACATAACCCGTGTATCTGTCATAAGAGGTAAGGGTTTAGATTTTACCTTAACAGGAGATAGGCAAAAAGTGTATCATCCGAATTTTCTTTGTGCTGGTGACTGAGTTAACATGAAGAAATACATGGAATATTTATGTCAATCATTATAGACTATAGTCAATGAATCGCAAATTTCAGAAATACCACGGCTGGCATTTGTAACTCAAGATGAAAGGAAATGCAGGAAAACATTGTTGAACAACGAGGATTCAAGAGACCTCAGCTCTGAAGAAGTCCTAAAATGCCTTACCCTCACAAATATAGGAGTAGTCAACTTGCTTAAAGAAAAATCGAAACAAAATCCTAATGCAGCTTATAGAATCCAATCCCATATGCTTATAATACTTTCAGGGCTCATTTACTTGAGTTTATTAGCAAGTATATCCCAAATTATCCTCATCTATATCTTGTTTACTTTATTTTAATTTGGCCCGCACTTATCCCCAAGGCCCGGTATAGAAATGGATTTATGGTTGATTGTAATCATGATTCAAATGGTGGTATTATGCAATCCTTATGGCCTAATTGTATATTATTAAAATTTAATTGCCCAAATAATCCTCTACTTTTAGCATGTATTCCAAAAAACACTCCCTTGTTTTAATTAAATTTTTCAACAATGTCATATCCCCCTCCCCCAAAGACGGTTTTTAGTGGCCAATTTTTTTTCCCAATTACTTATAATAATTTAATACAATATAAATAATTGACTATAATTAAATAATTAATTATAATTTTGTAATACTTATAAATAAAAAATTATTTTTAAACTTTACTTTAGTAATTTTTAATGAGTATTTATTATAAATGTAAATTATAAAATAACCAATAATAAATACATAAATTTTAAAAATAAAAATTTATTTTGATGTAAAATTTTTATAATAGTCCGTACAAGTTATATATATAATTGATGTTATATTATATATAATTTTTAATAATTGTGTTATTGGATATATATTTTATATTATCATATATTAATAAATATGATTTTTTATAAAGATGTTTATGGTGGTGATGCGAAAATGATATAGATATAAGATGTATATATAAAAAGTTTAATTATTTTTAAATATTTATATTTTGTGATGTGAATATGTGATATTGATGTTCTTGTTCTATTACGGGGGCAATTTTGTTAATTGCACATTTTACCCCTTATAACAACTCCAAAAATAAATACAACATAAAATTATCACATAATAATTATCCAATAATCCCAAATTTTATTGTCCAAGTAAACAAGATATATAGTGTGATAATTTTATTTCATCCCACATTTAATCCATCATTAATCTATACTAATCTAATCTCATCACTCGAAGTAAACGGGCCCTCAGGGTATTGTATTATAGGCGCAAATCATAGGTAACACAGGCATATCAACACAATTCTTCCAAGAAAGAAGCATCCAATCTCTTGACCAGCTCCTAACTTGGTAAAAGACTAGTTCTTTCTATTCCCATGAGATAAAAGGGTTAACATTTGCTTTTACACTTACCATTTAAGCCGGCAGTTACAAGAATAGCTGGATAATTTTGTGCTGTAATCTGTAAAAGCACTCTGAGTTAATCTAGGAACATTTCATAAACTATTGATATTTGATTAACTGAACTAACCCAATTGAATGCTATTGCCTATATCAATACGGAAACATTAAAGAAAAATGATTTAGAACTCACATTATCCACTGGGGAATATGACTTCATGTAGAAGTAAAACTCTTCCTTACGAGGATCACCCCATTCCTGCAGTTACAAAATTAAAAGCAAGAAAATTGCTTTATTTGCAACCTATAGCCCTTCAACAAGTCAGGTTTAACCAAAAGTGAGAACTCCGATAAGAATTCGAGGAATTGACTGTGTTTAAACAAGTATCATAAACAGTAAGAAATGTTGGCAAAGCATACATGTCATTGCACCAAGGTATACCTATTCAAAATAACTGCATAATGACAACCAGATCGGCCAGTTTAGGTTCATCAGAAGCAAAGTAGGTCCCAGCCAAGAAAGAAAGTGGATGATCAATAATTTGGACCTCTGATCATAATAAATCAGGGAATTAGGCACTTGGAATAGATGCTTGTTACAGCATCTTTTAACAAAACATGGACTTCTGTTCATAAATAAGGAATCAGGCCCTTCGAAAAGATGCCAGTTAAAGCATCTTTTTAACAAATCCCACACGATCAAGTCTAGGCAAGTAAGTTGCTGGAAGAACTCAAGTATTTCTGATGGAACTAATTGGATTTTCATAATCTACCGCTCTATTTCCAGTTAGAAACTAGAATTGATTTAATCTCATATAAACTTTCATGGCGTGTTTGCCGAATAACTGATTAACACAACTGCAGTCAGATGAAATTTCTCTAAAACATGACGGTGATGTGGTATTGAACCACAGCAGCAAAAAGATTCTAAAATTTAATGACGTTTAAAAATATAATGCATGCATTTTTTTCTGGGAAACAGGATAATTGACTTATAGACAAGTATATTTTATATCAGGGGTAGGAGACAGACAATTTTACCCTGCATAGCTGGCAAATTGATCCAGCCATCCCTTGAAACATTAAAGAGATAGCATAAGTTAGGGAACTGATTATCTGTACTCACCTCCCCCTATAATAGGAGAAACATAGTTTCCCTAGTTCAACAGACAGGCTGTGGATTCATAATGCATAAAATTTTCGTCAAATTCAATCAAAATCAAAGCCAAAAATTTAAATTTCAAATCCTCACTGTTATATAAGAAGTTGAAGCGGCCTATCCCTGAACCAGTTGCGCCACAGGGCCTCGCACCATGTTCCCTGCTTCGCAGCGATAAGTGGCCTTCTATGCTATCCAGGAGTCCACATCTGCACCGCCCAACCGCATCTGTCTTCTTGGATTGCTTTTCTTTCTTGCTTACTGATTATGCTTTAGGGTTTCTCCCCCCCCTATCAGCATGCTATTTAGTCTATCTATGTTGTGATTGTGTGGACCATCTCTATCTGCTTGTCTGATACAGGAATTGAATATCTGCTCGTATTCTACCTGCTTCATCAGCCATCTATTTATGATGGGAAGTTCTCGTGAGGCTACTCCAAAACCTGATCTTCTTATATTAAGTCGTACAAACTATAAAAAGCTTCTACAACATTCTGATTCTGCAGCTAATGCTGCTATCCCACTGTTCCGCCATCTTTAGGTGCTTTTAGTGTTTCTCACGGTAAGTCCTGAAAAACAGATTCACGTACAATAACCCATATCACTGGTAATAAATCTCTTTTCACACCTTGACGTACTCTAATTCTATATCACTTGTTCATCTTGTTACTCTCGTCTCTGGATTTGAGACCATACAACCTGTTAAAATATTTAGTATTTTTTGTGCTATCTTTTGTTACCTTTTTATATAGGTATCTTTGGTTGTAGTTATCTTTAATTCCACCACTATATATATAGGTGGAATAATCAATAATAATACACTTTGCATTCTCTTTTATATTACCTTTCTACATGGTATCACAGCAGGTTTTAAAAAAAAAAATATTAAACCCTAATTAGGTGAAACACTAATCACCCACCCACCCCCACCCGCTGCCGCCGACCTTCAGCTCTAAACCTCGCCCACCGCACCGCACAGCGCGCCGCCGCTGTTCCTCGCGCAGTAAGAGCGCCGCCCTGGCTCCGGCGCTCTAGCGCACGCCACTCTGGCGCCTCCGCTCGCGCCGCCCTCGTTCCGACGCCTGTTCCGCCGCGGCGCATCTGTCCGCGCACAGGTGGCTCGGTTCCTGTCGCTGTTCACCCCGCCGCTCGCGCCACTCCGGCGCATCTCCTCGGGCAGCCGAACCGCCGTACTCCGCCGCCTATGGCCTAAGTGATTTATTCTCTATTGTTGTCATCTTCTTTGCCCACTGATGCTGCGTTGATTACTCCTTTGTTTTTTGGAAATGGCTACTGTTTACCAGAAACGTGCTTAACGTGCTTTGACTGTTAATTTGAATGAAAGGGTGAATACGGTTACATTGAGTTCTGAGGAATATGAGCAGCTACTCCATCGCCCTGCTGCTCCCTCTGCCACACCTTCCTCTCCGGGTGCCTTTATTGCGTCTCACGGTGAGTCTTGGGTGATAGATTCCGGCGCTACTAGCCATCTCACTGGTAATCGTTCTCATTTTTTAACTTTATCTACTTCTCCAAAATTCCCTCATGTTCGCCTCGCTGATGGTTCCTACTCTCCTATATTTGGCTCCGGTACAGTTCAACCCACAGCTTATCTAACCCTCACCAATGTGCTCTTTGCCCCCACATGCATGTTCCCAAGTCATATTGGGGGATGCTATTCTCACTGCATGTTATCTTATTAACCGCATGCCTTCAACTGTTCTTAATGGGGATACTCCGTATTCTTGCCTTTTCCCTGATAAGCCTTTATTTGGGATCATGGTTCAAAGTCGCGGTATCGGTGATAATATCGGCGGGTATTGTTCCACATCGGTCGCGGCATATCGGGATATTATCGGGCGATACGAAGCAAATATATTATATAATTAAAAAATTCTAAAAAAATTAGTAAAATTATAAAACTTATAAGTATCACAATTACTATTTAATATTACAAACGAAAACTTTTATGGTATCAAGCATTGTTAAATTAATCATAGAAGTGCTTTAGAAATAATATATATATATATATATATATAAAACTAAAATATAAGCACATGAAATACATTGCATCAGGGTTCTCTTGTCTATATTTATTTATCAAATCAATGATAATTCAGTAAAAGCTCTGTCAAAATTGCCTAGGTCCCACAATAATGACAAGACGCTTTTTAGGATGTTTAGTAAGTTTATACACTTCCTCGGCGTCTCCAAGCTTGATGTCATCAACCAATTTCATATTAAATCTATGCAACAAACTAGCTAACATTATCCAAACATATTTTAAGTGGACACAAATATTCTCAAATTAATTTTCTTTATATCGACTACATAAGTTCCAACAGAAAACTAGAATTCATATTTCCGACACTTTAAATGACCAAAATAAACTACAAAACAACTTATGCATTATTGAATTTCAAAGTGTTTTAGAAAGGATTTCAAAATGTATTGGAGAGAATTTAAAAAAAAAGGCCATGAATTTTGGGAAGAAAATTTCTTTTTTTTTTTTGCGATAAAATCGGATATTATCAGCGATAATATCGGATACGAGCGATAATATCATTGTATCGGTGATAATATCGGATGATATCGGATATTATCGGCGATACCAAATCATCTCTGATAATATAGGGTATCGGACATTTTTATCGGATCGGCACTGGCCGATCCGGATACGTATCGGCCGATATTATCGGATATCGGCCGATACTTTGAACTATGTTTGGGATAGCTCCTAGGGTCTTTGGGTGTGTGCTTTGTCCATATCCATTCCCCTAGTCTTGATAAACTTCCTCCTCGCTCTGTCAAATCTATATTTCTGGGATATTCACGGACACAGAAAAGGTATTGGTGTTATGATCCTCAGTCTCGTAGGTCCTTTACATCTGCAGATATTACTTTTTTCAAATTCACTCCTTTTTACTCGCCACAGTCTTCTGTCGTCAATCCTCCACCCTCAGTTCCCTTGCCTGTCCCCACATTGTCTATTCCCCCGCATAGAGAACCACCTACCCGCCCATTACAGGTGTATTCCCGCCGTAATCGCTCCACCAATACCACGCTCATTGTTCCGCCCGATCTTCCTCCAACTGCAGCTCCTAGAAACCCTTCTACAACACCAGCCAAAGATCTCCCTATTGCTCTTCGAAAAGGTAAAAGGTCATGTACTGCTCATCCTTTGGTGAACTCTCTTTCCTTTCACAATCTTAGTCCTAATTATCGAGCTTTTTCTGTATCACTTTCATCTGTTTCTATCCCTAATACTTATTGTGAGGCACTACGACATCCGGCGTGGAAGATGGCCATAGACGACGAAATGTCTGCTCTCATTTCAAGGGGGACATGGGAGCTTGTGGAGGTACCTCCTAATGCCGATATTGTTGCTTGCCGATGGGTATTTACCCTCAAATTTCGTGCAGATGGGACCCTAGAACGGTATAAAGCTCGTTTGGTTGCAAAGGGCTTCACTCATGGTTGCAAAGGGCTTCACTCAGACATATGGGGTAAATTATTTTGAAACTTTTTCACCTATTGCTCGCCTTAACTCTATTCGCGTATTATTTTCCTTGGCAGTCAATCTCAATTGGCCGATGTATTAGATGACATCAAAAATGCTTGCTTATATGGTGACTTGAATGAAACTGTTTACGTGGAGCAACCTCCTGGTTATGTTGCTTAGGGGGAGAAGCAACGAATGGTGTGCAAAATAAAGAAAGCTATTTATGGTCTTAAACAAAGTCCTAGAGCATGGTTTGATAAATTCAGTCGTATTATTGGTGAGTTTGGATTTTCGCAGCGCCAAGCAGATCATTCAGTCTTTGTCCAAACTACAAAAACAAGTATGGTCGTTCTTGCACTCTATGTTGATGATATTTTGATCACTGGTAGTGATATTGACGGAATTGAAGAGGCCAAGACATACCTACAGACGCACTTTGTCACTAAAGATTTGGGAAGGCCAAGGTATTTTTTGGGAATTGAAATCGCTCATAGCAAGCATGGGGTCTCTCTATCTCATCTCAGAGAAAATATGCTTGTGATCTCCTTCAAGAAGCAGGCTTACTCGGCACTAAACCGGTGGACACTCCTATGGATTCTAATCCGGATTTCTAGAATGACGTCGGTAATTATTTGGAAGACAAGACAAAGTATAGAAGACTTGTGGGCAAGCTAATCTATTTAACCGTGACTAGACCTGATATCTCCTTTGCCGTTGGCTTGGTTAGTCAATTTATGGATAAGCCACGATCAGTTCATTGTGAAGCTGCTCTAAGAATCTTGAAGTATATAAAGACATCCCCTGGTAAAGGGTTATTGTTCAAGCGACATGGACATGTGAAAATAGAAGCTTACTCTGATGCAGATTATGCTGGGTCGAAAGATGATAGGAAGTCTACTTCTGGATATTGCACTTATGTTGGAGGGAACCTTGTGACTTGGCGTAGTAAAAAGCAAACTACAGTTGCTAGGTCAAGTGTTGAGGCTGAGTATCGAGCTATGGCTCACACCACTAGTGAAATTTTGTGGTTGAAGAACCTACTGAAAGAATTGGGTTTCATGTACAATGACCCTGTACCTATGCACTGTGACAATCAAGCAGCTATTCATATTGCCAGTAATCCTGTTTTCCATGAGAGGACTAAACATATAGAGGTCGATTGTCATTTCGTTCGTGAGGCTATCTTGAGACAGAAAATCTACACTCCTTTTACTCCTTTAGAGCAAAGAGTAGATATTTTTACCAAAGCCTTAGGATCAAAGCATTTTAATATTTTGTCTAACAAGCTGGGAATGATCGACATATTTACTCCAGCTTGAGGGGGAGTGTTAGAATATTTAGTATTTTTTGTGCTATCTTTTGTTACCTTTTTAGACAGGTATCTTTGGTTGTAGTTATCTTTAATTCCACCACTATATATATAGGTGGAATAATCAATAATAATACACTTTGCATTCTCATTTATATTACCTTTCTACACAACCTACTAAACATCTTACCTTGATAATTTTTTTATGTTCTTAACTTCTATTAAGTTTACTATCCATTCACCAAACTTATCAGATCTCATAATTGCTTCCTAATCTTATCCTTTTTATTCGTCTTTCAGGACTACATTGAGGACTACATTGAGAACGATTGATGGTAAGCATGGATTTGGTGGTCTCTATTACCTAGACATGTATACACCAGCCTTTGTCTGACTCTGCATGCCTTTCAGTGGCATTGTAGGCTTGCCACCCCTCTTTATCCAAGTAAAAAACAGGTACTACTAGTTGATTCTTATGTTTAATCCTACAAGCTGGGAAAGCACCACCGAAATTCCTTTCCATCGAGAATTGAGAAGCGTTGCACTTCTCCTTTTAAGCGTTCTCATTTGGATGTTTGGGGCCTGTGTCATGTGGCTTATGTTGCTGGATTTAGATACTTCATCACCTTTGTTGACATTATTCGAGGACAACATAGGTCTATTTGCTAAATATAGATCTAAAGTTCCTCGTATAATCAATTCTTTTTATTTTATGTTACGAACTGATAATGTCTTGAAATTTAGTCAAAAGGAGGTACCTTTTTTCCGCGAGTCCCAAGGCATTTTACACCGAACTTTATGCCCTCGTACTTCCCAGGAAAATGGTGTAGCAGAAGCAGAGCGCAAACATCACCATTTTCTTGATGTTGCTCGCACCAATATGAAGCAAATGCATGTTCCATTATCCAATTGGGGGATGTTCTCTTGTTTTCTTATCTATCGTATGCCTTCTACCCTTCTTCATGGGGCCATTTCTTGTAGTTGTCTTTTATCCTGATAAACGATTAATTTTTGGTTGTGTTTATCCTGCTCATTGTCTCTCCAAATCAAGATAAGCCCTCCCGTCGATCGACAACGTGTATCTTTTAGAGTATTCTCATACACAAATGGGTTATTGTTACTATGACCCCATCTCTGGCTCATCCTACTTCGGCAGATGTAACTTTCTTTCAGTCCACTCCATACTTTTCCAAAGACACCCTACTATAACAGACTATTCCTTTACATGTTCCTTGCTCGAACATTCTCTCACAGCTTGAATCTCAACTATTACAAGTACGTTCCCGCAATCATCACGCACTATCAATCACGTCAGATGCGGCTGATCACCACACCCCCCCCCCCGGCTCCTAAGACAACTCATAGTAAGCATGGTATTTCTCTCCCTCAAAGTAAACATGCTACTGACCTGCTTGGTACTAAACCTGTAGATACTCCCATGAATTGTAATCCTAATTTTTGGGATGAGGGCAGTAGAGGACAAGATGAAGTACAGACTACTTGCAGGAAAATGGATCTATCTGACTATGATTAGGCATGATATCTCCTTTCCAAGGCCTGTTATCTCCTCTACAGCTTCCTTAGTCAGTTTATGGGTTACTCGGAACCTGCACTCACGATTCTGAAATATATTATAGCCGCTCCTGGTAAAGAGTTGCTGATCAAACGGCATACACGTGAAGATTGAGGCTTACTCTGATGCACACTAGAGTATAGTTTTTCTCTCCTACGACACTGAATCAACAACCATCTCAATAGCATGGACTCTGCAACTATTATATCTCACCAACTCTACAAGTATCCGAAAACAAGAGAATAATATTTTTTGAGGCCAACTCATATAGATATGCAGTCAAAAAGACAAAATAATTCTTGTTTGCTCTTCCCCTGGGATCTCAGATAGGAAACCACAGGGAAGATATTTATAGAACTACACAAATCAATCATATTCTTAAACTTCTGAAGAATATCAAGATGAATGAGGGTAAAGATGATACTTTTTCGTTGTATGATCACTTACATTAAGTACATTATACCAATCATGTGACATATACAACCATCTTTGCTATTAATGGAAATGTTAACATCTAAGCTTTCAAAAATTTTGTAATTTAAAGAACCCAATTCAGTCCAGAAAATGTCTTCATAAAAGACTTTCATACGCACAAATTTGGTCATTTCAACTTCCATAATTAACTAAAGAACCAATCAAGTGACAACAATATTCAGGAGACCTCTAGCAGAAACCACAAAATTAGCAAACTCACCTCCCATTCAGAAGTTGTAAGAGGAATAGTTGGATCGAGCATAGTCGTTAAAACATCAACAAAAGGCACTCCAGCCACAGCTGCCTTAAACAAATCAGGCCGCATGTTAATAACAGCACCAATAAGCAAACCACCAGCACTTCTTCCCTCAATGCAAAGCTTTTCTTTGGAACAATACTTCATTTCTACCAAATATTCAGCGCAAGCAATAAAATCTGTAAACGTATTTTTTTTCTTGAGCAGTTTTCCATTTTCATACCATGGTCTCCCCATTTCACCACCTCCGCGTACATGTGCAATTGCAAAAATGAAACCCCTGTCTAACAAAGACAACCTTGACGCCTTGAAATATGGATCTATGCAAACCTGTTCAAAACATCCACTATTAGAAGCAAACTGTCATTAAAGATTTAGCCATCCAAAAGTACATGATACCTGGTGATTTCATCATTTCAACTACGTAAAGCCCTTTCCTAGATGGTAAAAAGAAAGGAAAAAGCCGAAAGTCTACCGCAACATAAATGACCTAAAATTACAGCATGTCACCATTTAATAAGTTTCCAGCGACCCAATATCAGTAAATGATGTACCTCATAGGAACCAAAAGAAGTAATGCATCCGAACCATCAAGCTTCACTAGATCTTTTCTATACACAATTGAAATGGGTATTTGAGTGCCATCAGCACCAGTAGCCCACTGCCTTGCAGTTGTGTAATTAGCAGAATCAAAGCCTCCCAAAACCTGAAACAGTAAGCAATAACTATAAAGAACATTCAGAAGCTATAATTTTTAGCTTAAAAAATAATGGTAATTTTTATTGCTCGGAGAAGTTGGATGGAAACAAAGAATGTACTGAAACAAGAACTGATCGCATCGATCTTGTATGCAAATCCATCATTAATCCACAATTTATAAGTTATGAATCTATGGCACTCTCACAAACTCAACCACTAAGGAAGCATATTATCACATAATACTCCTGCACTTTTCAAAAGCAAATTCAACCTTTGACTAATTTTGCCACCAAAACTGAAATAATTATGAACTGCATGTATTATGACAGTCTACTAGTTGGCTCCCATACTAAGAATCAGAGGTCAAGTGACCAAAAAAATTTCATGCACTTACATTATATCTGTGCTAAAGCAACATAGCAGAGAAGAACAGGGCATTATTCATATAACTGGTCGAATAGGCAAAGAGAATCAGACTTGGTAGTTACTGCAAGAACATGGATATAGATACTAAATTACTTAAAAAATGAAATTTAAATACCACTTTCATGTAGAAGACAACATCCTAACAAGAAATCAATAAAACTTTTGAAATCCTTCAATTAAAATGTGTTAATGGGTTAGGGTTCCAAATAAAATAGCATGATGAAAGGCAACAATGCTTGACAATTATCACTGTAACTAACATATATTCACCAACTGTTGCCAAGAATTCAGCCTATGTTTCGAAATCATCAGCGGGTACGGTAAAAATGCCACCTCAACAGACAAATGAAATTCTTTTATCACAGACTTTCCATCAATGTCTGTTCATGAAATTAAAGAAAAGAAGTAATCAATTGGTAGAAGCTCCATCAGCCAAACTTTTGGCAGATTAGACCCAATCAGAAGAGAATAATTCCACCAGCTCTTTTACCTGTATTCTGTAATGCAAGATACAGCTGCAAAGGAATTTTGAGCTTTTCTCCAATGTGATACTACTACCCCAAGTTTAGGACCCCCTATTTTCCTGAATGTCCCAAAATGAGGCTTCTGTTCCTAAAAGGGAAACTTACTTTTACAAAATTACCCTCTCATTTAAACCTAACGTGACACCAATAAATCTTGAATCCAAAAAGAAATCAATTAGCTTGGTCTATAATTTATTTTGTCAAAATTTGAACAGATGTTTTCCAATCATTGTAGGGTTACAGATTGAGTATCTTGGCCTTTTTAAATTCTTTAGGGCATGATCAAGAAAGCAATAATTAGCAATGAACTGTTTGATGGCTTTTCAAGCTTGAAGCTATCACAAGGCTGGAATTATCTTGGCAATTGACAAGAAGCACCACAGTCTTGCCAGAAAAGAACAGGACCACAAGGCATGAAAGTGCCTCAAGAGGCATTTCACAGTTCCTAACTGGTGGTACTGTTGCACCCATACTAGGTTAGGATGTTAACTACAAGTTATAGATGCAGGTATACTAATTCAGCACCCACATAATTAAAATAACGCGATATCAGCAACTCAAGTAGCATGTTTCCTGAATCCTCCAGTGTAAGCCATCACAGAAACGAGATTTATTACCAATAAACCATAACTGCAGTACTTTTTAATGAACTTTATAGAAGAAATGTAATCCTCTATGAGTGGTGCATCAATCAGAACGTAACCTACCTTAGCATGGGGATTCTTAGTTCTCTTACCCTGTTCTATTGCTATCGCTAATGGATTACAAATTTTGGGTTTACATCCTTGACTTTACTAATGATTGATTTCCTTTAGATAAGCTTTACACGTACAAGGTTGCAATTTCTATGTGTACTGTCTCTTTGGATCAGGTATCCATTACATGATCTAGTCCTATCTGTTTCACATATATGCATTCTCAAAGCAATCATTAGACAATTCAAAAATATTTGTCAATTACTCACATAGTTATGAGCAACTGTTCTTATCCTTCAATAACAATTATCACTACAATAGCAATTAAGCAGATGGATGATAAGAATTGCTACAGAAGTCTAGGAAAAAGCTACAGGTTTCATCTCAAGGAGGAGCCCTTCAGTAGCATCTAAAGAGTATGGATACTAAGATCTTCTAAGTGACAGATTAAGCATTAAAATCCAAGAATCAGATTTATTAAGTTTCCTCTATATTAAGGTTATAATGGGTGTGGATAGTTCATGTATCCAGTAAATAAGTAAATGGATTTCATTTTAGTTCAATAATGGTTCTCTTCAGAGAAAATCTGAGTTTTAGTCAAGAATAACCTTTGCTTGTCAAAAAGGGTTTGTGTATCAATTACCATGCAGCCATCCAAGAATAAGGAATTCCTCAACAAACAATATCAAGCCTATTTTCCAAAACAGTAAAGGAAAAAAGTGTCAAGCAACAGTAATGTGCAGATAAGCAGACTCGTCTTTGCTTGTTTGGTTGAAAATGTTTTCAGTGCCCTCGGCTATCAATAGCCTCTCATCAGTTCACTGGTGTTGCAATCTAGCAAACCTCAAAGGAACCAAAGGATTTATCCTAATTCTACAATAATAGGAGAGAATTTCCACATATCTACTCTGTCAACTCTAAAGGACCCACATTTCTTCTGATGAAAAGTGTACTGAGCACAATTTCAGAAACTCTGGGCTAAAAATGTGCAACAAGTTGATGAAAACAGTAGCTAAGAACTTTGTCCGTCATTTATCCATGGATGGAATCAGTAAATACAATCCAAATCTTAAACATATATGGAAACAGCTTGTTAGTTAATTTGTGAAGAACCAAATGGAAAGAAGAACCAAATTAATAAACAAGTCCCATAAAGTACTTATTGTGGGAAACAAGGTGCAATATGAATCCAAAGCACAGCTATGTGGGAGGAGATCCAATTTGACTAGCTTTTCGTGATGGTGATGTGTACTAACTTACCACATCAATCTTCTTGAGAACTGAAATCCCAGAGTTCATATCATAATCATACACAGAAGGAGGCGTCCTCAATGAGTTATAACGAAACCTTAAAATACTAGAAGAGAATTGCGACTCTGATGGATCCACCGAATATATAGGATCAACAAAATCCACAGTTTTACCCCCTTGAAGTCTGCCAAGTGGCTCTCCAGTAGCTGGAAGGCAATATACTGTTATTTTGGGCAAACCATTTTCACGCTCATAAACCACAAGATGGTCACTGAATAGTTGCATCTCCTGGATATTTACACTGGTGAAAGTACAAAACATGTCAACTAAACTTATCTGCAGAAACCAAACTAAAAGGGAGAAAAGTAGCACAGATGACCTCTATCCGCATTTTAGATAAGCTTCAGTTTTGTGAAAAAATTACAGGTTTAAAACGGCAAAGTTTTCAATTTTCTCTATCAAGGTAAATAGGCGAATGATGCATATCAGTCGTTAATAGCATAAGAGCTCAAGTGGAAAGAACAAGGGCTTTGAAATTATTATTCAACGAACGTCCTTGTACAGTTAGCAATTTCAGGGGCATTTTAGTAATTATATTCATCAGCTAGGAATTTTGATTAGCTGTCTGTTCATTTTTTGTTCTGGTTAGGTTCTTATTATTTTCGGTTGCATGGTTGACTTGGATCAGGAAAGGAGTGAGTTCAATTAAATTCTCGTATTTCCTAGTAATTATCTTTGTAACAGGTAAATAGAATCTGTATATGCAATGTGGAGCCACTCAACTTGGAAAAATGATAGAATAAATATTCAAGTTGCAATATTATGGTGAGACTCCAGCAGTTTTCCTCTTATAGCTAATTTCAATACTGGAAAAATGTTGAGGTTGTCCCATCTAAGAACTTTTAGTCTTCTATTTATCTTTCAGCTTTTATTTTTATTGCTGCCCAGCATCTAAAGTCCAGTTAGTGGACTATCATGCATCAAATGATCCGTGAGTGCTGTACATTTAGGCTTTTCTTGCTTATGGTGAAGTGTTCCACACATGTGAACAATATTTATCTTGTTTATGAGAACCGTGTGAGGTTCCTAAAGCCACTAGCCTAGACAGCAACCCTTACACAATAACATGATTTTGCAGTTCCAACTGAAAACAACCAAATCAACAGCACAATGACATTCACCTACGACATTCTCAATGCTACATCGGGGTGAACAAGCAATTGGAGGCAAGGAAATGCAAAACATAAACCCAGAGCATGTTATGCAAGAGAAGGAACTACATGTAGCACTTGCATTATTTCCTTCAGCTTGCATCTGAATACAACCTTGCTTAGACCCCAAATAATTAATAAACAAATAAATAACTAACAATTGTTGACAATTAATGAACTGCCAGAGAGCAGTCAAATGAATATTTTACCATCACATCATGGTACATTTCACAATGGGTATGCTTGGTTATTTTGCAATTGAAGGTGACTCTCTTTTGTAATAGATCCTGATGCCATTTAAGAAATTGTAATCCAAAAGCTAAGGCTCATTGATTTATGCGACAATTAAGAAATCAAGATTTATTATGTTGCGCATGGAACAACTTGTCCTCCGACTAAGCATATATTCAAGTGTGTTCAAGATTAAATAATTATAAGGAAAAAAAAAGGCCATCAGCAAATTACGAGTTTGCGGTGTTAGTTACTAAAAGAAATGAACATATCTTCATTTACATTTAAAAATGGATATTGTGGCTACATCTGTTGTTACCTTGGCCTATGAGGAAGAATAACTGTGGTGGCTGATGTCTTATCCAGTGGGCAAGCAAGTATTTCTGAATTGAAACACTCATCACTTCTTCTCTTAATAAAGAAACGATCTCCACGATGACTTGCCCAAGTGTCTGTGCCATCCAAACGTGGCGTCAAAACAGTTAGCCCATCTTCAGTCTTTGATATGTCAAGATAAAAGACGAATCTCGTAATTTTGCTCTCAGAGCTAACAAAAAGAAACTTCTTGCTCTCAGAAGCAGCAAGATCCAGAGAAAACATAATATCTTTTTCATGATAAAGGCAACGATCTGTAGATTGTTTCATTCCAAGCTTATGCAACCACACCTGCCAAAATAATACAAGTGACTAAAGGTCTTACAAAAAAGTAAAAAACAACAGCGACAAGCACATAACTTTTTTAATAGGCAAGACAACAGAAGCCAACTACTCTGAGTTATTTGTTAGAAGAAAACAATAATGGTTCTTGTGTGTATTATTGAAGGACATAACCTCAATATATACAGGATTGATTTTAGAGATAAGTACAAATAAATCAACATACTTGGAAAGAATTTTGACTCTAAGAGAGAGGAGAAGATATACATATATCTAACAGTATCATTAAGAAAAAAGATTAAATATCCATTCCCAGGTTTCATAAGACCGAGAAGGAGAGTAATCATTCATAAAAGAACAGCTGTTAAATATAGATCCAGGAATCACCTTTGCTGTTAAGGAAAGACTACTCTATAAGGCAGACTGAAACAAGAAAACAAAACCCTCTACCCCTCACCCACTCCATACCCATGCAGCCTCCTATCCTTGTATGCAGCACTGCAGCCATCCTCCTATGAATCATCTCGAATGAACAAAACCCTTTCGTCAACACCTTTTCCTCATTAATAAAATGCAAAAGCCAAGCATTATATTAGTAAAACCTTTTTTTAGAATAGTTAATCAAAATAATATGAAACCAGGCATAGTTACACCCCTCCCCCCAACCCCGTTCCTCAAATCTACACAGACTCTCGAACCACCATTCTTGCGCCATACAATCGTTAACTGCCAATAGCAAAAATCTTAGTGTACATCCAATCATCACTTAATCCTTTTCTTTTTTATCCACCCACGTCCACTATGTTCCCAACGTTGTTTAAGTTAAATCTCTTCACTACTGTTTTTCTCTTTCGCTTACCCCAGGATTGACTTCAGAAATTCAATACTAAGGAGAATTCGGTGCCAAAAAGAACACCATGCAGATAATTTTGATTGTTGAATTCAATAGTTCAATATATCATAGCATCACTGTAGACTACATTTCTTTTAACCAATTTCAGTCTTCACTTAGAGAGATGACGCATGCATGAAGCCAACAGATTTTCTTTAACACTAACTAAACACAGAATGTCATTCTGCGATAAAGTGATCACAGACATAGGTCTAACTGCTAGTGGCTATGATATGTCAAAGTAGTAAAATAAAGTAGTAATACTCTGGAGATTTCGTTTGATATTCAACATAGAGATTCAGTGGATAAACTTTCCACTGTGGCAGTTTTGCTTCCTGTAATTTATGTTTTAATGACAACCCATGGGCTTCTGGAAAAAGGTTATATGGTGGAACAAATTTTTGTTACTAGCTATCCATGTAACAATAAAATAAAAACTATAACAGGCAAGTTGCACAATTTCTGAGTAGAATTGGATTCATTCATTTCAGGTGCATGGACAAACCAAAATAGGACCTAAAAGGAACAAGATATAGAAAAAGTATAGACAGGCTAAATCAATTCCAAGTCTTTTAAATATGTTCATTGTATCAATAGATGATAATGATCAATGCCACATGCAAATTCTAATGGTCTTTCTCCATAGAAACACCAAGAAAAAGGATTGCTACTCCAATAACAAGACAAATCTTCATATTATCAGTTAACCTATTAGACTTTTTAGGATATAAAAGATATTCGCAGGCGGAACTGCGAAGGCATTGGCATTTTATACTTCAAGCTTCAACTTGAAGGATATACAGATTTGCAACAAGGCTATAGGCGCACAGCAAATTTAGATAGATTTAGATATTTCATATAATGATTAGATAAATGACTAATATAAAAAATAATGGAATATTACATTCTTACGTATAAGGCTATAGGCGCACAGCAAATGCAGATAGAGTTATTATAGGCATAAATTTGTGAACCAAGTAGAAGCAAGAAAGCCAACTCCCACCACATGCAGTGGCCTCTAGCACAATTACAGCAGGAATTGGTTCATTTAGTTTGTTAAGTTGGAGTTGCCCAAAACTTGTTGCACCATTATTACTGAAAAGAGGAGCATACACTTCATTCGGCACTCAGTGGAACTCAGTCACATACACAGTCCAACTCAACATCCATACCTTGTCTGGCCGTAGGATCTCATCTCTAGTGGTATAAACTAAAGCATCATCGCCTGCCCATTCAAGGTCTGATGTAACTCCAACCAAAGGCTCCCAACTAGTGTTTTAGAGTCAGCATCAATAACATAAATTGTGTAAATTTCATCTCCTTTAGTATCTTCTGCATAAGCTACCAATTTATTGTTCGGACTCACCTGGATTAAAAATAATAATATAATGATACTGTGAGAAAGGGTACATTTAAATTAGCAAGACAAGAATTTGCTAGGCAGTTGGGAGGGGCGGAGCAATAGATATTTGATAAAGGAAGAAAAGAAAGTGGCTGATCTTGCTTTGAAAGCACCAATGCTGTAAAAGGCATGTTCCTGGGCTTTGATGTTTTCATCAAGAAGGACATGCTCAGGAGGGGCATCAGGTCCAGTTGGCATGGTGTCGTAAACTGATGCCTCTGCCACCAATATTAGGCACAAGGCGGCGGCAATGTTGGGCATATTCTTTACCCTCCAAGGTCCTTTTGTAATAATAGTAAGGTCCTCTACGTAATGGCGCTGATATATCATCTTCTTTTAGACGACCCCTTATCTCTTTATATATTTGATCTTCTAATTGTTTGGTTCCTGAAAAAGAAGTAACTAAACAGTTGTAAACCCATTCAACTAGGGAGAATGATCTTAAGGCATATATTGTCGAAACATGAGAGCTTGGAGATTCCTTAAAGATAAAAATGATTTTACTAGCCCATCTTCAGTTCGCAACTGCATTTAGCAGACCAACTTCTGAAAATGGCGCAGTAGCAATCGCATGCTTTTCTGGTTTACTGTCCAGGTGGTTCCTGGGGCTCTAACATTATATATCTTAGGAAATCTATCCAGTTAGCAGCAGAAAACGCGAGAAAATCTACCCAAGATGCCCGTAGCTCCTAGCAAGTGCAAATAGCATACATCGATTCACCTATCAGTTTAACGAAGATTCAATTGAGTAATCTGAAACGTAACTGACAATGAACTGAACAATGTCATTCCTTAAACACGAAGGGTATTCAAAATCAAGATCCATGTTCCCATTCTCCAAAAACCCACCAAATAAGAAACCTTGAACAGAAAAGAAAGTCTAAGAAAAACCTTATCCGCTCGCACCAAGGATTTATGTATGAAAACAAAATTAAACGCGCGAACGCGAGAGAGATAAAGAATCAACCGAACAGACCAGACATGAGATGGTCGGTATAAGCATTCTCCTCACGGAGATAAGCCAAAACTTGCGCGTCTGATCGAGAGTCGTCGCGGAGCCAGTAGTAGTTGTCGACTCTGACGTCGCCAAACATCTCCATGTCATGCTTCACTTTCTTCGCAATCGGAGGCTCCATGTTTGATGACAATAACGAAGCTCGGACACTCAAACTTCTCCGGAGAGATATCGTAGAAGAGGAAGATTTAAAGAGCTTAACGAATTGGTCGACATTACCTAGAAGCGGTCGTATTTGTAGCATTTGTTTTGGTACTTGTTCTCAAACCCGAAACTTTGATTGAATCGAAAAATCAAATAGTTCACGAGTTGGGCAAATTCCACGTGGTGTTGTTCCCGGTATGAAATGACACATTTTATAAAGGAGAAAAAATCATTTTGATAGCCGAGTTTTAATATTTGCAATGGATTGAGTTGGGTTAACTTGATTTAAAATCAATTTAAATTAATAAAAAAAATAAGTTGAATTGGCCCAAATTCGTTTGGGACTAGGTCGGTCTTGAGCCGGTCCTAGGTATTGGAATTTAGGGCCAACACAGTCTTATGACCCAGGATCACCTAGTCTTATGCGGGGTCTGGCCTGAGTCTGTTGGGCCATGTTTTACAATAATAATGATGATATATAAATTTTATTTTATTCTCCTAAACTAACTATTCTAGTAATTTTTTATATTTCTGGAACTCTAAAAATTATTATCATTATTGTTCTACTTCTAAATTTTTAGTACTTAATCGCATTAATATTTTTTATTTATGTTTTTCATAATTTATTATTTTGAATTTGTTATCATCTAAGTTCATTATATAATATTAACAATTGATTTTTTAGTTATGATTTTTTGTGTGATTTAATTTATTATTTATTGTATTTCATAATTCTATAAAAAAATTTAAGTAATTGTTTAAAAAAAAACTCCTATTTCATAAAAAAAATAAAAATAAAAATAAAATAGGTACATTCAGGCCTGGTCTGGTCCTAGTCCGGCCCTCAACCGGGCTAGCTCACAAGCTTAGGTCTGAGTTTATAAATGGACCAAATTATGACCTATTTAAAGGCCCAGGATCGATCATGAACAGTAGTAGGCTGGTCCTGAGCTGGGCCTTTTCGGACTAATGCGTGCCAGTCTTGAGTTGGCCCAACTCACTGTGCACTTTGAGCCAATTTTAATATTTAATGTCAATTCAGTACCTGAATTTTTATAAATAACATAATTAATACATGAATTTTGTCAAAATTCTCACTTTTGTACCCAACTAGCAGAT
This sequence comes from Sesamum angolense, assembly GCA_034509725.1. Classification (NCBI taxonomy): domain Eukaryota; kingdom Viridiplantae; phylum Streptophyta; class Magnoliopsida; order Lamiales; family Pedaliaceae; genus Sesamum; species Sesamum angolense. Next base: position 15,354,966 of record JACGWL010000005.1, on the reverse strand, counting down.
TCTGTTGAGTATCTTTAGGAAAATCATGCTAAGATAGTTATATCCCCATATGAAGTGCATATTGTTGCAATATAGGGATTATTTCATTTTTCATACTTAAAGTATATCCCCTTTTCAGTTTTATTACCTTAGGTTCCAAATCATCGGACTTAGTACCCAAAGTTTGTAGTTTTCATCCATCTGAGTACCATTCGTTAAGTTGACCGTTAATACTAACGGTCAACGCAATTTTGTAGAAAAAATTAGGCAGGAATTGACTATGGGAGTGTTTGCGCCCGTTTCTGAAAAGTGTTTTTCAACTTCTGGCTCCAAAAAGCACTTTTGGAGTATTTGCAATACCAGCTTTTGCTTCTGAAACGGCTAAAAAAATCGCTTTTAGGCCAAAAGCTAGAAGCACCTAAGGATACTTTTAGTTGCTTTATAGCATTTTTGTAATAAATTTAATTTTAAATCACCATATACCTTATGTAACTTTACTTCTTAATTCCATTTTTAAAATATAATTTATGTATCGAAGCCATTATTTATTCTCTAAACTTACGATTCGTAATATTTAATATTTTAGAAAGTTTATGTCATATCATCTACTTCAAATTCTGTCTCATAATTATTATTAATTAAATATCAAATAATAATTTAACCAACATTTTTATGGTCGTTGCGTATTAATATATAATATATTCTACTTTAATGAATCTTCATTACAATAATAAAAATATGAATATACATATGCCGTTTCCTATATCCACATATAAAGCTACTCAAATAAAAATTATACTTTATAAAGGTAATCATTAGGTCTACAAGTGAAATTTCGATTCTAAGTTCTTAGTGGTGCTCTCACATGCCAATATAGAGCCAATTTAAGTCTATTACCAATTACATACCTATGTCAACGAATATACTTCTATCAACACGTTATCCAGCTTCATCTTTTATTTAGTATTCATTCCCCAAGCAACACTACCAATAAATATTTCTGATCTTTACCAACAGTGAACCAGGATTAATATTCTACCAAAGATAAATCACCATCGTAGTTATACTACCTTACTAATTAGAAGAAGCTTGTGTTTGCAAACATTCAAAAACCCTAATTTGGGTGGCGAACAGTTGTCATTAGCATCCCTTTTTATTCACTTTTACAGAATACTTCTAATACCAAATCTATTTTAAATCTTTTGCTAACGATTGTTTAAAATTAGCTTAGTTCTTTGTGCGCGAGTTCGTGATCTTAATTCAGAGGACATCTATTTAATTCTTTTTTATTCGATTTCATAATTGAGGTAATGTTTAAAAGAACATACATATTTAATCCAATTTCTATAAAAAAAAAATTATCAATCTTACTGAAAAAAACACTTTTTTTTTTTTTCTTTTTGTTTGACCACAATACAAATGTTGTCATACTCTATTTATCGATGGTTTATGCTATAATTTTTTAGACTTTTCTTTTAATTATTTTAACAAATATTTTTCTTTTGGCTTTTTTGTGGCTAGAGAAGTAGAAAATTTTAATAAATTTATAAACATAATTCTCACATCCAAATATAATAATTAAAATATTCTTATGCATAAACAACAGAATAATATATCAAAGTATGAATACGCAATTTTATTTGACTCAAAAGTACATTGGCACCCTTCGAGTGGCTTATTCAATTTTCTCTATTTATTTATTGGGAATAATGCTACTGGTGATTGAAGATAAAACTCTGTTAGTTTTCTTAAATTATTACTAGCGATTATCTCTACATTACTCCACATTTAGCATGCATTTTAATTTCCAATAATGATTTTAATTGGGAGAAAATATTTGAATAGGTATTTCCATAATGATTTGAGTTAGTATTTTTTTTAAAAAAGAAATTGGATTAATTTTTTTCTTTTACATTATTGTCCTCAATTATAAAATTAAAATTTTTGGTTGTATTGAATAAAATGGCAGTCAAGCATGCCCTTATATAAACCAGATCCCGCCTAATTTTTCCTCCAAAATTGGGTTGACTATTTGTTTTAACGATCAACCTATCAGAGGATACTCAGGCGGATGAAAATTAAAAAATTTGGGTACCTAAGATGACATCAGATACTAAAACTGTAAACTATGATACATGAGATACTCAAATAAAATGACAATAAGAATTCCATAATACTATGCTATCATTCTAAATAAATTGTAAACTATACTTGTCATACCAATGATCTTACTTTCTATTCCTAGATATATTTATAGTAGTTCTATGCTTTATTGGAGAAGCTCTCTATTCATAGATTTCTTCATTATATAATTATTGTTCAAACATGCTAAAAGAAAACATGCAATACAAGTGCATTCAACAAAATCACACATCGAAAATAAACTGAACACCAAAGCACAACAACAAGGTACACATTACATAAATGTAATCATATAGAAAGATTGACAATTTATCTTCCCAAAAACTTGATAAGCATGGACATTCCTTTAATGAAGGACCAATGCCATATAATATTTTTCGAGGCTGCTAATAATTAACCAATTAATTGCCAAAATAACGCCAATGTCTAGACGCAAAAAAACACAATTTGAACAACATTATTTGGTAAAATTAATGAACACTCATCATTCAACCTTCTAATCTAAATTTAATAATATGTTAATAAACAATATATTATTGATGAAAATAGGATCCAAGCAAACTTCATTTTATAGGATATGTTGCTTGCCTATACCAACAATCATGACCTTTTATTACCTAATGGTCAAGGTTTTGCTTGCCTTTAACAACATGCTGGCCAAAACAAACAAAAAAAAAAAAAAAAGAAAAGAAAAATGAAAAGAACATATTTAAATACAAGAAATACAGTAAGATAAAGATATTAATGTCAATACTTACTTGATGATTTTTTGCCTCTTGGATCTCTCTTTTTCCTAGCAAGATTTTCCTGGCATGTCTTCTTGTTATGTCCTATTTTCTTGCACATTGACAAGTATGATGAATTGATGTTTTATCAGTCTAACATGTACACGTTCTCCTGCTCCTCTTCTCCTTTGCAATTTTGGCTTACCACAACGAGTCTTTAGCTTTGGAGGTTGAATTATAGGTTGATTATCTATATTCTCGACCTCCCTCCACCTAGACACTTGAGGAATTGGGCTAGTCATTCCAGAATATGTATCCAAGTAAGCATTTTTTGTCAAATAAGAATGAATGAAGTCAATAGGTTCCTCCCTTATATGGTGAATGCAAGACATGGCATTCTTTCAAAGCCCTCTTCTAATTTTCCACTCTCTATGGTCACAATTCTTCAATTTTAAATTCACCACAAAAGATTTATTGTTGTCCAGTTTTTCAAACACCTCCAAAGAAGCTTCGCTTCCTATTAATTTTCTACCTTCTCTAAAATTTTGGTCCACTTTCTTTTTCATTGCTGGAGTGGAGGATGAATCCTCTGTTTGAGCTTTTTGATATCTCCTACTAATTCTCTTCATAACCATCCCTTATATGTTCTAGTAAGATAAGAATTGGTTTTTGCCTATAGATACCCAATGTGCTACTCCAAGACTTGCAGATGTTATTTATAACTAATCAATTTTCAAATGCTAATCAAAAGCATGCCTTGACCAATGAAATGGTTCCTCTAGCATCATCCACTACCATGCCTTCTCAGATTCATGTCTCATTTCAACCATGGCATTTTTGAAATCATCTTCGTTAAATGCTTTCATAGCAGCCCAATACAAAGCACTAAACGTAGGACTTAGGTATAATGCCCTTAAATTATTGTACCTATGCCACGCACAATACTATATTACACTCAAGCCACATCTTGCCTACGCACAACTCATTTACTCTATTTGCTCCCTTTATCAATTTTCCAACTCCAAAGCTGATACTCCTATTATCTCTCCTGGTGATCTTTCAAGCAATCCAAAAGAAAAGAAAAACTTTTCTTCAGCAACCATGATCGCAAGAAAAAGGTTGCAGTAAATGCAGTGAACAACTCCTTTAATGGCCGCTTGAGGAAACATCATCAAACCCATTCTTAATTCCTGCCATTATGCCCAAAAATTTAAAAAAAAATCTTTTTTAAAACCGGATTACATGTAGGATTGCGAATATTTAATCCATCACACAATAATATGCAATATACTCCATTGTTTGTATCTCTCAAAGCTTGAGTCCCATATTTTTTTGCGAAATTTACTATTTAAAGTCTCCATTACATATTTTCATATTTCGAGCTAATATTTTAGCATCAACTTACATGATCCTGATATTGAGATTGCTATGATAAGTTTTGAAAACCTTCTCACATTTCTGGGTAATCCATGAAGATGATGCCCCATTACTTTTCTCAGTCATTTTACATGTGTAAGGCCCACTATAGGTTTTAACTTTGAAAGTGATGCCATCAATCCAAGTTGACGGATGGATTCTCTAATTGCAACCTTTAGCGTTGCAACATGCTGTTTATTTTTTCATAGTATTATGCATTCTTTTCATTTCAAATCCGTTTTGAACCTTATAATCCACTAGTGTGTCTTTGAAGTGTTGTACATAATTAAAAATCTGCCTAACCTCAAATTCTATCAAATCAACATCATTCCTTTTAAATAGACTACGTGTCATTTTATCACTTACTCTAGCCATGATAGGTTCTATTTCGTCTTCAGTACCCACAAGTTGCTCATATCATTGCGAGCACTCATCCCAATCTTCACTGTCTACAACAGCAATGTCATCAAGATCAATATCTAGCTTCCACATCGAGTTGCATTCCCATATCAATTTCAAGCTCATCTTCACTACTCAAAAAACTCATCATCAAGATTGGTCATGGCAACTTGTATTTCTTCTGCTTCATGATTGTGTTTACCTGATTCATTTGAACAGAAACCTAGCAAAAGGATCTTGTAGTAAAGGAGAATAATGGTCATAATCTTATTTTTTGACATATAAACATGTATTTTACCTCACGAAGAGACCCTGTACATCTCCATTAGTTATTCAGATCGCTTTAAGATGTAATTTCCCCACACTTCCGCTTGCAGTTTCCGGGCTAATCCTTATTATTCCCTTCATGGTGACCCATGGTAATGGACATTTCTTGTTATGGGATAATTAAAAATAATTAATTAAATCAGATTTAGTTAATTTTATACAAGCCAAAATCCAGCTGAGGGTGAACCTAAAGAGTCACAAACAAATCATAGTGAAAAGTGATGTGATTAATTTGGACTTAATTATGAAAGAAATGAATTAATTTAATTGGATTAAATTAATTCAAGGAGAAGAAAAATAAATGACCAGATCATTTATTTCTGCTAATCCAATGGATGGATAGGCTAAGTGATATAACTACAAGTTTAGTAAGATAAACCTTCTTAATAAAACCGTAAAAAAAATCATTTATTGATCAAGAAATAAACGAAATCCATAGGTCAGTAGTCTAATGAAACTTCGTAACGTAAGTGATAGACTGCAAAATTTAATGAAAAACTAGCTTAATCCATAAAACAGTGTGAAAATCGTATCAAGATATCTCACTAATAGTGCTTGAAACCCTAATTAATACTCCATTGTTAGCTAAGTGATAAAATTGATAAGCTCTACTGACCCATTAATGGAATAAGATTAAGTAATATGGTAAGGAAAAGTTTTCTTTATAATAATATCACTTGTATGCGCAAGAAACTCTATGCTTGAAAATAAAAAATGAGAGTCTCAGAATAATTAAATTTGGACTTAGTCTTTTAAATTAAATAAAAATAGGATTGATTTATAAAACAGGCTATGAAGACTAATTAATGTGTGAGATTGATATTCACAATTTATATAGTAGATGGGCTTTGATAAATTAATGAATTGGATTATTAATTAGATTGAAGATATGTGTCTTAAAATAATAATATGTAATTGACTTAGAATTCATTATTATGATTTTGTTGATGGTTCTCCTTTATCGCAATTATTCAAATTTATGAGACACAAGAAACAATAATTTACATAATTCGATGAGTGAAAAATGGTTTTCAATTTCATCACATCCAGATCTAATTCTTTACTAGCAAAAAAGGTTAGATCCATCTTTTACACACAGTGTTTAGTAGGTGGATTATAGCATAATAAAGGTGGTTCTACAAACTTGAACCTCTACTAGCTCTCTATGAAAATAGAAAAGTATTGTGAGTCAATGCGAGTAGCGGAACAGAAAACGAAGAAAAGGTATTTTTCATGGTTACTTTTCCATTCGTCTTTTCTTCATCCTTTGCTACTAATAAACACATGTTTACTTTTATGCATCTCTAGTTTTATCTACACTAAACGCTTGGGAAAAATCAAAGGGGACACCCCTTTTATCTAGTTTTTATTTCATTTAACATTTTAATTAACATTTGTCATGCTTTCGCTGTGTTTCTAGGCCAATCTTCCCCCTTTCATGAGAGAACGTGATAGAAAACTGTTTGTGAATATTCAAGAAGTCGTCCCTTGCTTGCAGCGACTAAACCTAATTTTATAGCTAAGGTCTCCCATCAATAAGGGGTCTAATATTTAAGAGGGTTGAGAAGGAGGTTTGTTTATGGATAATCATCCTAGGCATCCTTATCTAGTTAGTTGGATGGATCTGCGGGGGTTTACCCTGACATGGAGAGTCTAGCGAGATGAGAGTCCTTATTTGTTAGGGACTATCCTTCTGAGCCTTTTTGTCAGCTCCTTTTGTCAATCATATTTTGCTACTTGGATTGTGTGCCTAGCTGGCTACCAGTGTGCAATTAAGCTCTTCTCGTCTCTATTAATCAAGATCTTCTCTTGGAATTTTATCTTCTTGGGTCGTCGTTAGGGGGAGACCTGTGAGGTTCCTTTTGTCTTTTGTCCTTCTTTGGACCTTTAGGGTTGGTTGTTAGGCTAAGAGGTAGTCTTGGCTTTGGAGTTTGTATTTATAATCATATTATTCAGTTCCCCCCATTCTAAGGAGGAGGAGGTCCACATAACCCTCCTTAGAGTAGATCCTTCTATTCGGTAAGGGAGTCCCTCATTGCCTTCAATCAATGCTCTTCTGAACGGAATTCTTAAAAGGGAATTTTGTTAGGCTTGATTTGAAGGCTAGAGTCTAGTTGTCCTCGAGAAGTGCATGCTTGCTCATTATTACTTATGTTAAGGGGGATAACGGCAACCCCCCTGCACGTGTTCCATGACCTTAGTAACCGCCCAATGAGGGGCAATTACTTGGCTTTGAGGGTAGCTTTAAGCGCCCACTTTTCTTAACCTTCAATCCTTGGCAGCCTCTTTTCCGCTTCTTCTCCATGATTTGGAGAGTGGTTTTCTTTTTAGCATTTTTGTGGTTCTTTCTTATTATAGTAAGTCTTCTACCCTTTTCGCCTTCCTATTTTTTTTTTCTTCTTCTCTTCTTTTTGTGTCATATACTTGTGTGCTTTATCTATGACCTAATCAAATGAGTTCGTACATTTTTCAGGGGAAAAATTAGCCGGCGAGGATCCCTCCGAAGCCACTTCTAGGAGGACGGGCTCTGGTTTGTCTGCTTTTGGTAGAGCCAAGACTTGGAGCCTAAGGTAGGCCATCGCTACCCCCTGTCGGGTGTTGCATGAATCCTCATAGGAAGAGGAAGACATAGGGGAAAATAATGAGGGGGGGGGCGGGTTTTTCCCCTAGAGAGGAGGAGATGGAGAGAAAGGAGGGACTAGTGACGAGGAATGGGGGACTTCTGGTCCAACCATAGGAGACTAGGCTCCCACTTCCCTCAATCTAGCTGACGTTCATCGTCCATTGTTTATGTTCCTTCTCCTTTCAGTCGACTTGATTTTTCACCCCTAACTGCTTGTGTTTTTTCACCACCCAACTTTAGGTTGATCTTCGCTTTCCCATCCCCAACTTTTATAAGGGTGTGGCCCGTCTCTTCCAAGTCACCTTTAATCAGTTAGGTCTTAATTCCTTTTGTATGTTGGCAAGTTTTTCCATAGTTCTTGGCTTTAATAATGTGCATGTTACTAGGGAGGTTTTTTTTCCAATGTTTTTCAGTTAATAAGGTTTGAGTCTAGGGTCTTTCTCTTTACTCCTCACGCCGAGGGGTGAGGGGTGGGTTGTTATGTTTTTTGCCTGCTCCCAATTCCCCTAAGCATTGGATGGGTAGCTTCTTCTTCTTTTTTTTTTTTTTTTTTGTCCTTCCTCATACCCTTGGGCGTTTCCTCATACTCGGACTTACGATGTTCCTCTTGCTTCTCTTTTTGCCATTAAGCATAGAATTGTTGCATTCTCTCTCCTTTTAAATATTTGAATGAACAACTTTATGATTGTTGGAGCTTGATATATGAGAGGCTCCTTCATTATATTGGGTTGAGTCCTCGTGTCACCCCTTTAGGGGAATCTTTGGGTACTTTATTATTTTTATGCTTTTTATTTTCGAAATTTTCAGTACTGTGGTTGTAATACTATTTTTGTTCTTTTGCAGAGAAAATAATATCTAATGAACTGCTCTGTGATCATGCCTCTAAGAGCAAAGGAGGCCATTTTGCCTCCACCCTCTCCTTAGGAGCTCCTAAGGGGACCCCTACCTCAAGTGAATCCAAGGGGAAAATGTTTTAGCTACGTGACCTCAGGAGGGTCTTCTAACTAGGCTAGGGTGAGTTATTCTAAGCACCCTTCTGCAGGAGGGCACCCTTCTGCACCCTTCTGCAGGAGGGCCCCCTTCTGCCTCTACACTCTCAGTTGCTACGCTTCCACCTCCTCCTCCTCCCCCTCATCCTCGAGACTTAGGGGGTTTATCTACTAAGCCCTAGCGTCATCATCTTGATGGGAGCCTTTATACAACCAATCCCTCAAAGGGGAGAGAGAGGGATAATCTTTCTCTGCCTTTGAATTCTTGAAGGGGTGCCCACCCTCGGAGACAAACGCCTTCTGTCCCCTTTGCCCAATGAGGGTTTAGAGAAAATGTCGCATTTGCATGTGATTAAAGTTACTATCTTTGAAGCCTTTCTAATTGTGACCCTTAAATTATCCTTAGTTTTTGTTAAGGCCTATAGATTTTTCTAATTTTAGATATCGGTGTTACTAGGGGAGCTTCTATCCCACTCTTAAGTGGCATCTCCTCCCCCTCAGAGAGACACTCAGATGAGGAGGCTGAAGGACCGAATGGAGCACCTGCAAGCTGAAATTGCCAAGATAAAGGAAGCGAAGAAGGAGGCAGTGGGGAGATATCAAACAGTTGAGAAGGAGGAAAAAAAAAGTTGTAGAAGGAGTTCCTGGCCCTTACGGAGACTTAGTCAAAGGCCTAACTAAAGACAACGGAGTGGGCTCGCTTGTATTTTCCAAACTTTGAGGAGGGTCAGCGGTATCTTGAGTCTTATTGGCAAAACTGCCTAGTAGAGTATTGAAAATCTGAAGAGTTCTAGGGAGAGGTGGCGAGAATAGAGGGACCTTTTGTGAGGTATAGTTTCTAGGCCTACCGAGAATAGTTTATAGCCCAAGGGTATCCCCTCGCAGGCGAGGAAGCATCTTTAGTGGGAACCCCAATCCTTTCACAACTTCCTTGGTTCCTACTGCTAAGACCTCCCCAATGGATTTAGGTAATATGAGTGCTCACCTTTTATCTCTTCTTAAGGAGATTTTTCCCAGTTATCTAAGATATCCGATAAGTGCTTTCCAAATGACGATTTATATCATTTACTTGGGTAGTTGAAGTAGTGGTGTGGAGCTCCCCTTGTCTGGTTGGTGCTTTGGAGGCCATAGAGATGGAAGCTCCTCAGAGCCTAATGTTGAAGATGTCTCTGCCTCTCCTGAGGAGTCAGAAGCTGAAAGAACTCCTTCCCTATGTGAGCCAGAATTTATGCAGAATGATGAGAAGGCCCCACATGTGGTGTGACACCACCCCCTATGTAATTACAGTCCATCCCATAAGAAGTACCTTTTAAACTGATAAGATAATCCTTATTTTCACTAATACATTATATAACCCTCATGGAAGGATATATGTCATCAAAATTTTATATTTAATCCTCAACCTTAGTGCTTATGAACATAAGGAAAGTGGAGAAGTGAAGTTTTTAGTTATTACCAAACTTTTAAATACAATTTCACTGAAAATATGCACATAAGTAATATGTAGCTAGAGCTCTTAACTCAAGAATTCACTGTTGACCCACCTATAAGTCTGACAACTGGTTTAGAATCTAGCTAGATAAGTCACTACCTTCAATCTCCTGAAAAAAGACATGGCAAATTTATATGATTTGCCAACTCAACAAGTATTAACTAATTATCCTATATTATATATACACACTTATAGGCACATATATTACAAGACCTATTTATTCAATGACAACAATAAACCAGTATTCATTTTATAATCACGAAGCTGCAATTTTAATAATACCAATCAATTGATACTTATCACACTATTTCACGAAATAGTAGTGCCAATAATCAAGCAAAGCCAACATAAGAATCAAGCACCATCCACAACATGATTTTACATCATTAAAGTGTAATTATCTTAATTATTAATTATTTTCTTTGGGCCCTACTTAGCCTAACTGAATCATATTCAATGATTTTGTCGGCTCTCATCATCTCAGTCAATACCATACCATCAACAGCACAAAGTACCCATCGTATGTGATATCCCCACACTAGCCAAGTGTGTAGCAATCCCAGCACAGGACATCACACCGCACATGCACCCCCACACCACCTGTAGCACCCGCTACTAATACTACGGCTATATCTCCCCTAATTGTCATACTTAAAGTAAACCCTATTTACATGTATAAATATGCACATAATCGTTAAGCATACGTAATCCCTACGCCATAACCAACACCACCATAACTTACATCATTATATATGTATACATATCAAACATCACAAGTAAACCATTTTAGTAGGTCATAGTTTTTATATCCCGTTACACATCCCAAAATGTGAGTTAAATTCCAGCTGACAAGTTAGGAGAAAATCGCATACTGGCCCGACCTGACTGAACGTGGGGTTTGGACCTAACCTCGATAAGCTGACACCTCAAGATCTACTCCTGAAAAATGTTAGCAGAGGGATGAGCCTGCAACTCAATAAGCAGTTAACTAGCATCATCTATACATGTACGTCAAATATAGTCCAGACAAGGCAAATGAACAACATGTATATAATATAATCAACTTAATACCAACACATATTACACTATATAGCCAACTCACAATAAAATAATCCTCTTCTCCTAGTCTGCTTACCAGAAGGTGATATAGTGTTTTTCTCCATCAACTCAACCTCACCTTTCGTTATATACATGAATCCCCTTGACAGCCGGCTCATCAATCTTATTTCGCATCATAGCTCTTTCAATTCGCATCATAGCTCTTTTCATATCGCATCACAGCTCTTTTATATCGCATTACTGCTCTTTCATATCGCATCATAACTCTTTTCTCATCGCATCATAGCTCTTTTCTTTTCATTTGCCACATAGGCTATTCAACAACATCAAGGGGTATTCACATCACATTATATTCAATTTCCACCACTCCCTCAATTCCACATATCACCATCCTTGTAAGCAGTTATCGACGTAAAACCATATATAAACATATTTCTACAAACACCAATAACACATCATCCAACAAATATAATACTTAAATGTATTTCTCATTTTACGTGCACAATATCATGATTCCAGTTAAATCATTCTCCATGCATACATTTTCAGATAAATCAGCTTCAGCATGAATCACAGATCTATATTAAAGTAATAGCACAAAGAGAGAAAACATATACAGATAATACTAATTATTCACTTACCTTGATCTAACGACGTTCTACTAGCAAACAAGGAGTTGTCCAATCCTCTACTTTATCCCCGAATCCTATAACGAGTTATTATGCATACAATTAATATATTAAAAATATTAAAATTTCTAAATATAATATTACATATTATTTGTACAATTTCTAATTGATCATTTAGTATTTTATTTCTATCGAAATATAAAATTTTTCGTACCATTATTTTGTAACTAACTAGCTTCCCACGTGTATATGTAATTTATCGATTAATTCATAAGAACTCGTTTAACAAAACCCTTATATCTTTTTATAATTATCCTTCTTAATAATATTTCCTAAATTAAATTATGATTAAAACCCTTAATTTCCTTTCTAATAATATAATATTTCTTAAATATAATTTTCGGAGTATTTTTATGAATTTTCTATTCATTCCTCGTTATTATACAATTTAATTATACTCGAATACATATAATTACACATTTGATTAATAAGCCTGACGAAATTGAATAAATTAACTATAGTAATAATTAAGTATACCAAATCTAATAATTTAATTACCCAATTATAATATTTTAAGTTAATTGGAACATTTAATTGAACACCAATATAAATTGACAAAATCATAAAATACTCCGATTAAATAGTACATCAATCAATATAAACTATATTTAATAAATGGACCAATTAAATAATATAATTATATAAATTAATAAAAATTAAAAACAAGTTATCGCATACCTCTGTTTTCCGTCTGCCGTTTGCTAATTAAGTGTGTGTGTGTGTGTCTAAAATGTGTTTTGTGTGAGTATGTGCAAATATTTCACATACACACATATACATATTTACAATTGCGGGTGGTGAGGGGTGGGAGTTGTGGCCCCCACCCGCCACTTCTCTTTTCTCTTCCTTAATATATATATATATATATATATATATTATATATAATATTATTATATTATAATATTATTTTAATTGTTATGTTATTATTATTATTATATTGATATTATTATTATTATTATTCCTTCATTTTATTTAAAAACTTTTCTAAAATACCCTTTACGTCCTTCTTAATTTCTTAAATAATATAATTTACTGTCAATTAATATAATGAGCTCCAATTTATTCCGTTCAAGTTTTATTGTACTCCATTTTCAACCTATAATTTATTATAAAATTTTTATAATAATTATCATTAGTCACCCAATTAAGTATAAAATCCTAAGGATGTCACACCACCTCAGTGTGTAGCTAACAACACAGGATATTCCCTGCTGCTCGAAACATCCCGGTGCCCTTCATGCCATGATACCTAGCTATATATTCATTTTTCTTATATCATATATTATATCTTCATTACAACACATAACTCATCACCAATCACATCACATCATCGTAAACCACTGAATATGCCTAGGTTAGATAAGCCATCCTTTCCATCTCAATAAATGGTTCACGTTTTATCAACTCCATCATTCATTTTTGTTCAATAACAAAATCGAGGTATCTCACAATCAATTATCATATATATATATATATATATATATATATATATATTCAACCATAGGCACAATCAATAGCGATCATTTCACAACCAATGGCGATCATTTCACAACCAACCATATAATTCAAATAAACACAAAATAAATTCCTAATCAAATCACATATAGCCAAGTAGACATATATACATATATAAATTCAATTAACTATACTTACCTCAAATTACAAACGATTACGTTAAAAAAAAAAAGAGCAATTCAACTCTCTTCTTTATCCTCGTGTCCTATAATAAATTATAATATATATAATCAAGACATTATAAACATCGCAAATTCTAAATAAAATATTATATAATACTCTTATATTTACCATCAATCTTTTAATATTATATTTATATTGAAATTCAACTCTCCATTCCATTTTTTTTAAATAACTAAACTTTTTAAACTTCTCAAGTATATATTTCATTTATCAACTAACTCATAAGAATTCATTTTATCAAACCCCTCATATCTTTACAATTACCGTACTTAATAACATGTCTAACTTAAATTATTATAAAAATCTCATATTTTCTTTCGATAATCATAACATTTCTCCAATATAACATCCTAATATTCCTTAAATATAATTTTCTAATATTTCTTTTAATTTTCTATCAATTCCTTGCTACTGTATAATATAATTAAACATCAATACATAAAATTAAGTATTTGTCAATAGATCCGATGAAATTGAGTAAATTAATTATAATAAGCTTAAATCTAACAAATCAAATAATTTAAATAACCACCTATAAGATTTTTAAATCAAATGTGATTTTAATTACACAATAATTTAACTAGTCAAATTCATAAAAAAATTTGTTAATCAAATAATACAATTATATAAATTAATAAGAATTAAAAACCAAAAATTTCATACATGTTCAGCACGCCCGAGTGTGTGTGAATGTGCAAAGAATTAAATTTCACTTTGTAAACTAACCTTAGGCATATATTAATATAATATGTAGGTGAGGCGATGGGGTGGCGACCCACTTGCCGATTTTTCCATTTTTATATTATTATTATTTTTTTAAAATTTAAACATTTTCAAAAAATTTCATTACGTTCTACTTAATTTTTTAATTAATATAATTTGCTCTCAAATATTATAATGGGCTCCAATTTACTCCATCTAAATTTTAATATATTTCAATTTCAACCTATAATTTATTTATAATTGAATTTATTTTTTTTAATAATTTCTAATTAGTCTTTCAATTGTGTATAAAAATCTATGAACGTCACATGTGGAGTAGGAGAAATGATTGTAATCCTCATTTAAGAACATCTTTCCTTTGTTAGGTTGCTTCCTTTCCCCCACCATGAGGTGGGTATGAGATAATTTTTCCTTGCTTTCTTTTTCCTCCCATAAGAGATGGGATGAAATAATTTATCTACTTTTTCCTACTGAATATTGTTGTTTTTGTATTTTCCCAGCCGATTTGGTTGGGAACCTCTTAATGCATTTTTATTTTTCTTTGCTATATTTGCTTTGAGGGCTTACGCCCATATACTCAGTCGAATTGCTATATGTTTGATCTGAAAGCTTGTTGCTTGCGTTCTTTTTTGGAAAATAAAGGAACTGTAACATAAAAGTTTCATGATCATAGAATAGCCTATCTTTATGTTTTTGTGGTGATACTCTTTTTGAGTTTTGATGAATCTCTAACAAGAGTCATATATATTTTCTGGATGAGTGCTTGTAGGCCTGTCAATGGATAAGGTCTTACCCTACCCTGGCCCAAACCCAAAGAAGGCCCAAACAAAAAAACTTGTATCCAGACGCTACCGAATTCATTAAATTCAACTCAAGGCCCAATCAAACCTAATTTTTAGGGTAGGGTCCGACCCAAACCTATTCTCTTTTTTAATTTATATATTTTCTTAATTTCCATCAAACAAAACACCACTCAAAATCTAAATAACTCAAAAAAACATTGAAAAAGTATGTACAAAAATATCGAAGAAAAAGTATAACTATAATCATAAATCATGTGCTATAAACATTGCTTAAAATCTTAATACAATAACATTAGCCACAAAACTGACTGTTTTCTTTTGTTGCCTCTATATTGATTAGTTACGTCTTCATTGTCCCCATTACCACCTATACTATGAATTGACATTGGTTGGCTGGATTCGCTTTGAGATGCCGATATTAAAAAACTTGCACACAAAGAAAACTATATCGTAAAAGTGAGCAAAGGCAAAAAAACTATCCACCATTGCTTTGATGGGCAACAAACTAAAAACACTCATTCTCTCCTTTAATTTTATTTGGCATTAGTTTTGTGTCATGATAAATGTTCATCAACAAAACTAGAATCTGTTTCACATTTCTAAAAATTTACCCACTAAAATAGAAATTTCACTTTGAAAAAAATGGTGACCGATAATATCGGTGGAAAAAACAAGAGAATCAAAATATAACATATACCAAGATTCCAAATGCATCCAGTAAGCTATAAGCAAAAACTTTAATATAAAAATTCTCCAATCATTTCATAAAGTACATGCCCAATTCAAATGAGAGCAGGATCTAAGATAAATTTTATATAAAAAGATATTCCATGTCAATATAATGTCAACTCACTTGAAAGAAAGCACCAGAGACTGTTCACCATCTTTAAAAATGCGCTTGAAAGAATCCTTGAAAATAGAGTGGCCAAAACTTTCAGCCAAAACTTTTCCCCTTCCGAGCCGTAAAGAAATCCAGAAAATCTATGAAAAATCAAAAGTTTTAGTCACTAGATTAAACCTAAAATCAATGAGGGTCTTGTTCTTTGAGCCAATACAATACTAAGATCGACAGCAAATGTGAAGATTGTACAAGGATGCAGGAGAGAGTAAAATTCAAAAAGAGAAGAGATTATAGTGGGATTGTGACAACATTGTTGTACTTACTAGTATGAGAATGCGGCGGAGATGGCGAAGGTGGAGAGCATAGTAAGAGGAGTGGCGTCTTGGCGAAAACGCAGAGAGTTGATAGAGGATGGAGGATATTAGAGATTGGTCCGTGCTATCAGGAGAATTGTGATTTGAGGAAAAAAGAATTAGGTAATAACGAGTAAGGTAGAGTATATTACCTGACCCAAACCCAATTGTTATAATTTAGTGGGTTTGGGTGTGGGCCTAGACCCATCCTTCCGTCTAGAGTTGTTACAATAGGGTTGGGTATGGGTAATATTGGCCCATTGACAGGCCCAAGTACATGTCTTAGAGGACAGGACTTATTTTTCTGAAAGAGGCATGCTTGAAGAGCAAGGCCTACATTTGAGAGGGATGCTTGTCTAGCGGGCAGGGCTTACTTTTGAAGGTGATGCATGCTTGGAAGCCAGAGCTTACATTTTAGAGAAATGCCTGCCTGGAGGGAAGGGCTTATCTTTTAGGGGATGAGAAGGATGTTTGCCTAAATTCAAGCACAAAATCTCTTGAGATTATAGATTCTATGTTCGTTTTAGGGGGCGTCCCTCAGGGTCTTTTAGTGCATAAGCTACGTGTCCCATTATTCTTGTGGTTTTGTATGGTCCTTCCCATTCGGGATCTAATTTACTGACTGCTTCAGAGCATCCACCCTTCAATACCAAGTCTCCCCACTTGGAAATTTTGAGCTTTTACAATTTTGTTGTGGGAGTTGATCACCATGCTTTTATACAATTGCATCAGGAGGAAGGTTTTTCCTCATGTTTCTTCAATAAGATCCAAACTCTTTTTAATGAGATTATCATTGTTTTCCTTTGAGTAATGTATGATTATGTGACAACGCATTGCTATTTCCACAGGAGTGATAGCTCTCATACCATACAAAGAGTAAAAAGGTTTTCTCTTGTGGAGGTTCTTGGGGTGGTTTAGTGAGCCCAGAGGACACTAATTAATTTTTCTACCCAGTTTCCTCCAATTCTTTCTAACCTTTTCTTGATTCCTTGTAATAATGGGTGATTAGTGACCTCTATTTGTCCGTTGGCTTGAGGGTGAGCCACAGAAGTAAACTTTCGCTTAATGCGTAACCCCTTACACCATTCTCGTATTTTGTGTCCTTGGAATTATCTACCATTATCCGAAGTTATTTCTTGGGGAATTTTAAAGCGACATATGATATTTTTTCATATAAATTTCATGACTTCTCCTTCTATGATACGTTCGAGAAGCTCTACTTCTACCCATTTTGTGAAGTAACTACCAATAGAAATTTTCTTTGACCAGGGGCCAAAGGGAAATACCCTACTATAACCATATCTCACTGGGAAAAAAGGCAAGGAGACAAAAAGGTGCTGAGAGGTTCTGTAGGTTGGTGTACGAGGGAGGAATGTTTCTGCTATTGTTCACATTTATCTACTAATTTCTTAGTGTCTTGGCTCATGGTAGGCCAGAAGTATTCGACCTTTAAAGCTTTGTTTGCTAGGCATCAAATTCCTATGTGTGCTCCACAACAACCACAAGGAATTTCTTTTAACAAATGTGAGCTTTCTTATCGAGATAAGCATCTTAAGAAGAGGTGTGTAAATGATCTCTTATAAAGGATATCCCCTTGAAACAAGAAATGGAAGACTCGTGCTTTAAGCCCGGTTGCTTCCCATTGTCCCTCAGGAGGCGCCCTTCCTTCAGCCAATCTACAATAGGTGTTCTCAGGTCCCGCCTAGAGAGGATAGTTTGGATTTCCAGGGGCATTGGCTTCTGGCGAGTTTTGTATGGTAATTCATCATGTTTTGCATTCTTCGAATGCACTAGTTAATTTGGATAGATAGTTAGCCTTATAATTCTCTTCCCCCAGGATTCGTCGAGCTGAAAACTTTTAAAGTTTGTTTTTAGCTCTTCTATTCGTTGTACATATTATACCATACTATCCTCATTGGCCTTATATATCTTGTCTATTTATTTGACTATAAGCTGGGAATTTTAGTAGGCTATCAGATGTCTAGCCCCAGCTTCCTGAGCTATTTTCATACTGATGCGTGCAAAAATTATTAGAATGAGTGGCCAAAAGCCAATTAGATTGACTATTTGTCATTCGACAATCTTTATCAAATAATATTAAATAGATTAATATGATAATAATTCATCAAATTGGCAGTGTATTTGTTGTGCTTACTACAAATATTGAACGAGGTTTCAATATCACAATCAAATGCCCACAGAGTGAAAGGTTAAACTCGTGGAGTTGGACTGCGAATAGGTTTGGCATCCATGAATTCAACTCCTGAGGGTCAGTTTGAAATGTTCCAAGCTGAGAACCTCGAGACAGGACATCGAATGTCCTATAGAAACTTGCATTAAGTAATGTAGTCGTGTTTCGTCGACAGGAGACATAGGTCGTCTGTATAGTTTTAGTGGGTTAGTTAGCAAGGTAGTTGACTGATTGTACTGACTCATGGGAATCGCCATATGGAAGCCTCTTAAGGCTTGATCGGTGTGATCGGGATTCCCAATTCCAATAGTATGAGATTAGTCCACGAACTTGAGGAATTATGGAAGTCACATGCATACGAAAATTGTATCTTGGATATGGCGGTGGTTGTTTCATGAGATATGGTCATCATAAGCCTTATCCATTGTAGTTGGAGTATGTAGCGAGGGAGATGGATTTAAAGAGAGGATCTGTCTCTTATTAGTATATGACAGAGAGTTCTCCTATATGCTTTAAGATGGTTTAGACTGTAAATATCTTTAGCCAAGATAGTTGATTGAGAATAATAGATTTTCTAGATCAGATTAGTAGAGTAAACGCGTCTCCAGTATCAAGCATAGTTGCCTAGTCAAGGATGGGAACCGACGCCAAATCTCATGCCCTATATTAAGGCTAGAGACGATTGATAATAGGACCGTACTCATAAGGACTCGGAGCCTAAATGTTCACGGCAACATTCACCTACTCTCTAGTGCCATGGACCGTTGTTAAACGACCACCCATGGCAACGGGTATTTCTGATTATGGTATAATCGTAAACAATTATTTAAATTAAATTTAATTCATTTTGTTGGTCACAATCCCAAGTTTAGCAAGGTCACACACCAATCATTGTGAAAGTAACAAAATTAATTTGAAACTAATTTCAAAAGAAATAAATTAATTGAATTGAATTAAATTAATTCATAGAGAAAAATAAATGATTAGTCATTTATTTGGGATAATCCATTGAATGAATATCTCAAGAATTTAATTGATTAAATTAATTAAATTTTTTGCTTAGTTTTTAAATTAATTAAATTAATTTAAAATATACTTTAACTAATTAATTTTTAGATTGGATTCTTTAATCAATTAGTAGACAAGTTTGTTTAATTAACGGATTCAATTCATTAATTAATGAAGATGAGCTGAAATTAATTAGTTGGACTAATTAATTGTTAGAACTTGATTAATAAATTGAATTTAATAATTGAATATTTAGCCTATGTACATTTAATTGAATTAAATATTCACATAAATTTTCAATTGGGTATTTTATTTAATTGAATTAAATAATAAAGCCAATAGATTATTATTGAGTTTTATTTAATTTATTGGACAAATTAAAACAAGCCATGTCCAAATATTAGATGTATAAAATTTAAACAACTTGCATGCATATCAAGTGTGCCACAAATTACTTGTATATATTAAAACAAGCATTTTGTTAGTTGATAACTTCTAGTCTTCTATAGATAACATCGCTCTATGCCCCTAGAATGACAAAATACGGGAATATTTCTCAGCCGCACTACAACTGCCATTCTATTGGAGATATTCCCAATTTCTCCAGGATCTGGTTTGTCCGAGAAAAGTGCCTGTGTCATGAGTTGAAAAAATTCCAATTAGTAACAAGAAAAAGTAATTTCATCTCTGGTTACCTGATTATCCGTTTATGATCTTTCTTTGGAAGAAAAACATACACAAACATAAATTTAGAACTTCATAGTGGAAGACAGCACAAAAATCAATTAACATTTTACCAGGGAAACAGAACTGAGAGGCAAACCATCTACAGAAGGAATGAACCTCTCTAGCATATGGCATACAGTTTTGATTGTAAAATACAATGGTCTCAAACTGCACCAAACATCTTAAAATGACCTAGCGTATGGAACAGTGTCCCACGCATTGTGACATTTCAAACAGTTACTGATTTTATCAACTTCTTCATTCCATTGCATTTTACTTATCTTCCAGTTCATGTCAACAGCATATAATCCTATCATCTGATGGATCAAAATCCTTGCTAATAGACTATAGTCTAGAAATAACAGGTATCAAACATTGGAATTTCGACGTGTTACACTGGTGTAACAAAAGGATGAATTGAACCAGATATGTGATTTCTAATTAGCTGATCCCTTATAGACTCTTACGATGTAATCTGGTCTAGATTGTGGCAGAGATTGCTGCAGCATATGTTTTTCCTACCAGAATAAAATTACATGTGTTAATGGATTCAACTATTTAATCCTAAACGGATAGTTAATGCAGCCAGGTATTTGAAAATGAGCTCCTCAATCACTTTTTCTCCAGGAATCATAAGAAAAATCTACTGTTGGTAGAGTGGAAGGCACCTAAATGAGAACTAGAAATTAGAAAGTCGTATAAAAAAATTTACCAATTAAAATATGCTAGAATCTTCATCAAATAATTTGAAAAGCATACCACATCACAACTAATTCTCAAAACTTAACGTCCATCCTTCAACCATTGAAGTCTGATAAATGCCAATACAAGCAGAATACCTCAGAAAACTCCAAATTGCCCCAGATGACTTGTGAAGACATGAATATCATTTTCCTTTTATAAAACATGAACCAGATCAATTCTAGATATTAGAGAGTTAAATACTCAAGTCTGAAAATTCACATTGTTGTTGAATTATAAATAACCCTCATCCTGAAAATTGCGAAAATGAGCAAGCTGACCTTTATGATTTGATTACATTTATTTGAATGACTCCGACTGATAATCCTTGACACTGAAATTCTCTTCTGATTATTACTAATTTGGTTTATGCAATTTAAATCACATGGTCCAAACCCAACTCCAATCAAGTTTGCATATCTATCCTTTCCTGTAGAAGCAGTCCAATACAGTACAAACACTGGAGACGTATTATACAAATTTAAACTTTACAGTAATTAAAAACAAACCTGCATCCAAAGAAGCCCCTGTTTGCAGATAAACCAGAAGGATGTGCTGATCTGAGAACATAGTGCTTTGATTCATCTATCAACCTGCATAAACAATTTCAACAAAACATGAAATATAATAGATTTGCTATCAACTTCCACATACCAATAATGCTCTTACACTAGGTTGACATTATTTCTTTGTTATAAATCAACTCTCAGGCCTAAATAGAGATTTCTACCTAATGACACTTTCCACCAAATTAGCCCAATTTAAAGTCAAAGTTGGTCAATGAAATCTTTAAGCATTTTTATTGTGCATAAGAGTTTCAATAAATTCATCGGTGCATGCAGGTTGTGGAAGTAGTACAAAATGACCCACAGGTGATCATGTCCAGACCGCTAGTTGTCCAGATAAAGATGGTCCAGAAATACAACATAGCTTCATGCCAACATCAAATGATTATCTCTATGCTGTCCAGGACATCAATCATACACATAATGATGGCGTAAAGAAAGGTCTGGAAATAGAACAGAGCACGAGAATGAGGTAGATGATTTCTAGTACCTACATGCGAAAAGTAACCAATTATCAAAATGCCATAGCAAACCTCCCAAACTATTATCAACAAATTTCCACAGTTCAGTTACCTAAGTTCACATCAAAGAAAGCCACTGAATACAGGATCTTTTTTACAACATTTAGACTGAGTAATAATCTAGAGTTGCTGACAAGTGCTTAACACTTGTCTGGGGCTTATCCTCATATGTATAGGCCTTCTGGTAACAAAACCTAATTGTATCTAATATGATCCCTAACAAAATTTAGCTGCACTCAATAAAATTGATTTTCTTACACGATCACAGTTTCCACATTCATAACTATCTCCCATCACACAAGGTTAAGTGCAGTTTCCAAATTTTCATTTAGCTTTCAAATGGAAGGATTCATCTCCGGGCGTGCAGGAAATTTGCCCTCTTACTTTGACCATACGAGTTATCAAGGATCTTCCTCATGTATTTATCACATGAATCCCTATTTTGTCAATTCAATTGTTTTGAACAGTTACTAGGATAATTGTGTTTGAACAATTCAATGATAGTTTACCAGCCGAAATAATGGGGAAACAAATGTGCTAAGAACTGTAGTAAGCCAGAGTAAGATGTATGCTGGTGCGAGTAACAAGAGTCTTCGAATGTCGAATTATTTTATAAGAATCTCGATAGTGTTGTTCATGCTTCTTTTTCTACTTGGCATTTCTATTGATTGGCTTTTCTTTCAATCTGGTTCTTATGAAACTCCAATCCATGCTTCATCCCAAGTTAGCTTCTCTTTCAGTCTGATATATCATGCAAGAATTGACTAGATAAAATCAGGATGACATTTTTTGGTCTACAGGGAAGAAAATTATTCAGGATTAAGTTGCACTTATCTTGCATATCTTGCAAGGACCCAATTCCCAATTTGGGAGAAAAATTTTCTCCTCGTGCAAGGTAAACTTTAACCACAAAATTCTCAGTGACCATAGATAGAATTCTCATAGTATCAGACAGAGTCAAAAACTTCTACAGCAGTTGACAACTTAAGAAGGCCATTCATCAAAGCCATGTTAGCCAGTTACACATGTATAACAGAATAACTACCACGAAGGCATGTATAACAGAATAAACTACCGGGATTTGGCTTGTGCGTAGTTTCCCCAAAGAAGAAAAACAACTCCTTTTCTTTTCTGAGAAATTGCTCCAATTACAGCATCAGTGAACTGCTCCCACCCTCTTTTAGCATGAGAATTTGCTTGATGTTGTCTAACTGAAAAGTCAGAATAGAACTTTTGTGAGATTTGGAAAGTTCAATATAAAATGACAATGTACTGTAGGTAAATTTCAAACTCATCTTTTCAAAAATAAGAATAAACAACGAGGTTTCTGGCAACGCTCTCCTTTCTCCTCGGAAAGTTGATTAACTTCTTAAGGGTTCCCGAACAAGTAAGAAGCCCAAAAGGTGTCCCTCAATGAATATCATCTCTTACTCTAATATGCTAGGGCCATGGATTAAGCCTGACTAACAGTGAGAAATATCCTCATTCTCCCTACTTTACATAAGTAACTCAGTCTTAAAGGAAGCTGCCCATCTGCCCAAGGCCGCTTTGCAGGAGACTGCCTTGATGCACTACTCGGCCATTAGACCGCCCCAACAGGGCTCACACCTACTTTAGGGTCTTAGGTGGTCTTTCTGTGTCTTCACTTGTAATAATAATAATGTGTACCTCTTGGGTGTGATTTTCAACTTTTCAACATCTACTGCTGTTACTAGAATTTTTATTTTTAAGACTACCGCCCAAGCGGGCATGCGCGGGGGGTGGGGGGTGCGTACTGCTAGTCCCCCCCTTACGGATAGCAGGCACTAGAAATTGTAATAATATGTTGCTTCTTGAAATTTCTAGTGCCTGCTATCCGTGTTGACACCCATCAAGTGATTGTTGACTTCCCGACACAAGTGATTGTTCACTGCTAGACTAATAGCCCCATGGTGCCCTTTCCCCGCCTTGTGAACGTCACCCAAAGAGAAGTGGTATTGAGCCTCAATTCCTGAGCCGTAGGACCAAGGTGGGTTTCTGTGACCCACAAGTTCCACAGAAACGTAGGCCGAGAAGCTAAGGCCGTGGAATGGGTGATGATGCCCAATGAAACAATTGTTGTCCTAGAGGACAAGAACTCCAAGTTGCAAGATGTCATGACGGCTTTGGAGAAGGTCAAAAGTATGGACTACGAGATCAACGTATAGAATAACCAAATGGAAGAGTGTCTAAGTGCAAGTTCGAGCCTTGAGGGCAAGTAACATTGTCGAAATGAGGCTAGAAATGGAGCAAATTGACACAAGTAGTGAGCAATACCCAAGTATTGCTCCTGATCCTACTGTTAGGCTTCAAATTCCTGAGCTGAAGGTCTATATCGGTGCCCTTGATGCAAAAAAGTCAAAAACTTCCTTTTTATTGACAAGAAACAGTACTACCTGCTGTAAATATTGAGAATGAGTGAGAAAGGTATCAACTACTAAGATGTACCTGACTAATGGCGCACCAAGCATGCAAATATTCAAGCAAACAAGGTGCATCTAGACACCTGTGGCTTTTTTGAAGAGGCAATCAGAGAAGAAATATTTCTGCCCAGAGAATTTTAAGTTTAACGCCAGATGGGTATTAGAGCATATATGTGCTCCATTAGAGATTACGATAAAGCATTCTTCGCACTCATGTTGAACATTTGGAACATGTCAGAGATAAAGCTCTTTCTATTTCTTGAGGGTTTAAAACTATGAGCGCAAATCGAACTACAGCACCAGAAAGTAATAGACGTGCATTTGACAATGGTGATGGTTGAAGGCTTCATGGATTACAATCCTGACTCCTGTAGAGAAAGGCAAACGACATCTAACCCTGTACAAAACACGGCGGCACAGGCAAAATCCTTCAGGAGCAATTCTAACAAAGGTGGAGGAGACCGACAGCTCCACATGAAGGGCAATCCTCTGACTAGTTCAAGTCAGAACAAACCCAAGGAGAATAAAAAATGACATGACAGAGGGAGAGGGGTGAAACAGGTGAATAGATGTCAGAACAAACCCAAGTCAGAACAAACCCAAGGACAATTCTGACAATGATTGAATGATGGGATAGGTTTCTCAGTTCAATCAGCAGGGTAAACAAGGACTCCAGTTATAAGTATAGATGTCTAGTTCAGGATGGGAACCAACCTCAATTCCATGCCCTAGACTAAGATCGTGAGACGATATACACTAGCACCGTACTCATATGAAACTCGGGGCCTAAATGTTCACACCACTATTCACCTGGTCTCTATTGCCATGGACTATTGCTAGACGGTCACCCATGGTAACGGGCTATTTTTTTTTATGAAATAATAAAAAATAATTAATTAAATTAAATTCCATTAATTGTATTGGTCACACACGCCCAAGTCTAGCTGAGGGTGAACCTAAAGAATCGATTAGATTAATTGGATTAAATTAATTCTTCAAGGGAATAAATGATTGGATCATTTATTTAGATCAACCCATTAGATGAATGACTCAAAATTTAATTAATTGGATTATTGAAATTTTAAGTTAGTCCTTAAATTAATTAGATTGATTTATTTAGGCTTGATCCAATTTATAAATTGGGTTTATAGATTGAAAGAGAGAAAAAATGGCTTGGATCTTTTAATTGGACTAAAAAATATGGAATGTAGTGATAGGCTTGTAATCAAATTTGTTGTAATTGAAGTCCATTAGAATTTAATTTTAATTAATCGAGCTCGGTCCATTAAACACAAGCCCATAATTGTTAAAGGCGCATGGCACGCCACGACACAAAGGTGCCCTGGAGCCATGGTGCACAGCGTGGCACACGCATTTTTAAAGTACGGCGCAAATTTGCATAAATAAATTATATATTCATATATTAGTATATCTTTTAGTTTCAATATTACACAAAGAATTAATATAAATATTAGAAATTATATTAATAATTATATCATATTAGTAAGGATTTTTCTCTTGTTTTCTTTTACATTATTATGTGACTTTAAAAAAAAAAAAGTTACAACGTATAAAAACCCTACATTTTTTAATTACTTTCTTTTAAATACTTATTCCCTTTTTCTTTTCTTTTTCTTTTTCTTTTTTTTCCTTTTCTCCTTTTGTGAAACCCTAATTCTCCTCATTCTCTGAAACCCTAGTTTTACCCAGCAACCACAGCCGCCGCCGCCGAAGTCCTAGATCGGCGTCGCCGCCGGAACCCTAGCGCGGCGCAGCCTCCGCGCACATACCCTGCCCCTGTGGCCACCCTCTGCCACTACCTCGTTGTTGAGGAAAACTGGCTTTGCGCAGACCTTACAAAAGGCGCGCCTTTCCACCGCCACAACAAATCCCAACGCCATTTTCTGAAAATGGCGCTCGGATTGCGGCATGGCGCACCATTAACAACTATGCACATGCCCAAGGTCAAGGAGGAATGAACCTCCTCCTTTGGAGAGTGGTTGACCGATTTTTGAAGTTAGAAAAATCAGCCACATGCCCTTTTTTTATGAGGGTTGTTGGTTGGTTGGAGATAACAGGGTTATCTCATTTGTATATATGACTAGATCATATATATATCACGGCGCCTTGGAACCATGGCGCATGGCGAGGCGCGTGCATTTTTTAAGTACGGCGCAAATTTGCATAAATAAATTATATATTCATGTATTAATATATCTTTTAACTTCAATAATACACAAACAACTAAATACAAATATTAGAAATTATTTTAATTATTATATCACAAAACAAATGTGTAAAACAAATGGATTTTCTCTTTTTTTCTGTAGCTGCCCTCTACCACTAATGCTTCTTTGAAAAAACTGGGCGTTCTTCCATCTCTTATAGAAGGCACGTCTTAGTGTGCATTTGCGCCTTTCCACCGCCATTGCAACGCCCAACGCCACTTTCAGAAAATGGTGCGCCATTAATAACTACAGTATTCCCTAATCATAATGCTATACTTTTATTTATTTTCTTTAGGAAAAAAAAGCCTTGAGAGACACTACTCACACCAGCCTTAACCCGCACTGCCACGGCTGCCCATCACTGTCCACCAACTTCCGCCGACCACTTCCTTTCAATTTTTCTTTCAACCCAAGAAAGTTTTTGCCCCAAACCCGAGAACCACGAGGTTGGACCTAGTAGACCCGATTAATATTTTTAAAATATTATTTTTTTAAATAATACTACCATTACTATATGAATGAGATAATAATATTATTGAAAGGATATTTTTTTTGTAAATTTTTATGTGCATGTTGTACACATTGAAATGTTACAAATTTTAGAATATGTGCTACTTATATAAACATTAAAACGTTTATAAACTATTTATATCATTATTTTAATTTATAAAATTATTAAGTATATTTATAATAACATGTAAGTATAAATTAATTATACATATTCTTTATAGATGTACACATATATATTATCATAAGAATATATAGAATATATAAAATATACAAAAAATTAAAAAAATAATCAGGGCATGTTCGGGTCTTAATTACTAAGACTTGGGACCCGCTTAAGGCTTCAAAATCCATCCCAACCGGGGCAGATCTAGATCCAATTCCAGTATAATACGAACCTATTGCCATCCCTACACATAGCATTATATATGACGTTCTTGAGAAAGAAGTGCTTCCAAGACACCTAGTTTGCCACAATCCACATACATGGTGTGCCACCACAACTTGGTGTTACAAGTCAAGTATATATATAAAAAAATAAATATAAAATAAATAATATTTTAGTGTTCGATAAAGTTCTGTAAACCATCACTAAAATCAAAATCGAACCGAATATCCAATTTTCAAAAAATTAAAAAATCAAATACCAAACAGAATTTCTTATTTCTATTTGATTTGATCTATTTACCGAACTGTGTCAAACACCTCTACTACCATTGGGGGTGCTCACTGTGTGGTTTCGATTTTTCTAAAGCTATTACCAGAATGAGCTTTGTAATGTGGAACTTTGATAATATATGAATTTTGGGTTTAGATAATTTGAATATGAAATTCTTCTAAACAATTAATTATTTTATCAAAGTATTATATACAATTTAAAAACCTAATTATATATTTATAGTTCAATTGGGTTTTTGGGGGTTTGTTTAAGTTCTAAATTAAAACTAGACCAATAGTGCGGTGCGGCTTTAGTCTAAATTTAGAATTGCGATTTAGAAGATAAATCATACAAAACAATTTGATTCAATTTGGTCGGGCAGTTTGGACAGTTTTTATTTTTTTTATCACCCATAACTACCAACCAATTCTATAAGGTGCACAAGTGTGTGATTTCGTGCCAAGGTGTGTATTAAGTATAAAAAATGACTTGGAATAGAGCTTTCACCTTGACACAAACCTACTAATTCATCCAAGCTACTTGAATCACCATTAAGTTGCACGATCAAAAATCCAGAATGTAGTCTAGAATCTCTAGATGTAGTTTGTGAAGCCTATACATTTATGTGCCTCTCATATTAAAGTTAAAGAAGTTATTTAAGTATGCTTTCATCATACATGAAATGAAAATCCAACCCTGCAACTTAGCAAACAACAACCTAAAATGTCACATTTATGAATCTCAAAATACATCCATGTGTGAGATAATTCACATTAATAGGTTAGATTTATGACTTATTTTCATTGCTCCTTTCTCTTTCCACGTTCTTTTTGCAGACATCCAAAGAATAACATTATCGTGTCAACACTTAGAGGATGCAATAATTGTCCTTTATTTTCCATAACTACCCTTTACTTCTCCATCCCTATTCCCTCCTCCGCCCCACCCCCACCCCAAACGAAAAAAGAATAAAAAATTGGAACTAAAGGTGAAAACATTAAATAATACACATTTAAACTTCTATACTAATCAACCATCTGTATTTGCAATTATGAATTCATATTTGATAAGAAAGAGAACACTACGTCAAATTAAGAGAAATACTCCTCCGTACGCATGATAGAGGAAGATAAAAGACCATACCCGTGAGTACAGCATTTAGGAGGAGAACACCCTAGAAATAATCACAAAGGAGAATTCTCTTAGTAAAAGAGTAAATTCCATATGCATTTAATTCAATTTTGGTTAGAAGATAGTCAAGTAGAATAATGGCATTAATGGAAACTGTGACTAAATCGAAAAAAGAATTGCAATAAACAAACTAGACCCTTTTCTTTCTGCAGCTTATTTTAGAATTGGACACTGATGAAAGATTATGCTATGGCATTGCAACTACTTGACTCTTTATGTCCGTCAAGAGACTCAAGACTCATTCCTAAAGTTTGAAGTCTGGTAATACATTCTTCTGTCAGAGAAACAAATTTTTTCCTCATTCCATTACCCAATTCAGCTATGCACTTCATGGAACTAGCAGAGAAGGTTAAGACTCTTCCATTGCACACAGAAGTGAAAAAATGGAGGCTATGTATGCAATCATGTATAGAATGGAGTCATGCTTTGAGGAGACATGTTTTGTTTGGAATATCAAGCAATCAATCCAGAAAGCAACCTTATTCCAAACCATAGACACTATCTTACACCCTGTTTTCCAATCTCTATGTATTACCTAAAAACAAGTATAGCGAATGTGCTTTTTCTCAAATGAAATGCCAAACCAACCAAATCATCAAAAACTTTGCAATTACTAAAACAAACACATTTTCAAGTTAAAACATTTCCTGAGGGAATATTTTGAAAGCATTTGGAGAAAGAATTCACAAAATGAAAATTAAAACTAATCCAAACACAATCAACATTTTCACAAGAAATACATTTACAATCAGTTTATATAACCTCCCTTAACAAAACAACAATTATTAACATGCATTTCTGCATGGGACAAATGAGAAGAACTTGGAGATCATGGGTGCCAAGATAGCATGAGACAATGTGTACCAGGTATATGGAAAGTAAACATTACCTGTACTGCCCATTTCTCCAGATTCCCATTAGATGGAATCGTACATCCAGATCTTGTTGAAGTTCTTTATATATGTTTATAAGACTTGAAGGGACTTTGACGCCATCTGGAACTGAGAAAGAGAGGCCCATTGCCTGACCTGGCCCATGATATGGGTCCTGAAAAGAAAGTTTCACATAGACCATCCATCATTTGTTGAATAGGTAATTAGGTATCTACAGCCAAATAGAAGCCATAAACTCAAGAATACCTTGGAAAAATGGACATGCAAATTGCTGAACTTTTAAGAAAAAAGTTAAAAGAAAACTGAGTTCAATAGACAGCAACAAGTTGCTCAAATGGAAGCAAATTAGGTGAATAACATGGAGATAGGAGCAGCAATATAAGTTTTCATCTATGGCATTTCAAATAGCAAAGCGATAGAAAACGATTAAAACTTATTACGAGCCAGCAGCAACCAAAGATAACACTACCACTAAAACTTATCAGATAATATCCCACTATATATCCATGGACAAACTAAAGTACCCAAGTATCAAATTTATATGTCCGTTTTCCTTTTAGGCCATATATCAAAGAGCAAGTTATCCCATAATCAATGATGTGTAGTAGCAATTATGCTAAGGTCGAGTTAATGAAATTAATAAAGAAACATCTTACTTATGAGTGCTATACATATGAAAGCATCTATTATCAAATTCAATGTTATCTTATCTCAATACTTTTGTCTATATTTAGATACTGTGAGATTCCATTGACAATCAAACATAACGTGTACCTGTCCAATAATGACTGCCTTAACCCAGTCAAATGGAGTTGTATTAAGTGCATTGAAATCAGATGCTGAGGAGGGTAGATTGGTGTGCTGCCATGGCATATTTCACTCTCCACAAATTCACACAGTTTCAGCGCATAAGGCTTCTGCAGCTCTCCAGAGAGCACTTCCAACCATGACTCCTCTACCAATAGCTCCTCTAACTTTACAAACCCAACTCCTTCATTATCCATAGCAAACAATCAATGCATTCTTAACGTTAAAGATACGATATGCACCAATCTGTACTAAATTAAAAGTGTAGGAGTAAAATTACTTTAACATAAACACAATCATTATATTGCAAACAGGAAAAGGGAAATACTACAAGATATAAATACTGAAGAATGATAGAGAACCAGATAGTCTATTGCAAACATCAACACATACTATTATGTAAAACTACAATATGATGGAGGGATATGAAAAAGAATAAAAGAAATATTACATAGAACACCACTCGGAGGTAGCAAACAAAGAAAGCCAACTTGAGCGTGCTTTCAAACTCAGACAATACAAGTGCGCAAACATCAAACCACAGTCACGAATTCAAAGGAAATGATAAACATAATGGAGAAAATGCGGATCAGCCGGAAGAATTCTACATTCAACCAACATTTCACCCTACCTATTCATACAGCTTCTTTGGTCATAGATTTTGCAGACCTGAAGTAACAATGCTACTACTATCTTCTCAACAATGGTTTCTCCAACTCCGGGGACTCCAGTCCATATCGAATAGAATTTCACAGAATCATGGGCAGTCTCAGCATACTAAACTATGATGAATTCATATCAATAAATGGAATCAAAATGAAAAGCTGACGGGTGAAATCTCTTCAACAGACATAGAATCATTCCGTCCTTATATGCAATGAACAGAAAAAAGTCAGCAACTCCTTATAGTATAGTATTAAAAATGTCAAATAAGAATAACAAAATTCAAATGAAATGAAGAATAATAAGTACTGCATAGGAAGCAGGGAATTGGGGAATAGGGAAATAAGAAAATATGGAATAAAGGATCAGGCGACCTCATTTAATATATGACTAGATAACTAAAAATGAAAATGAGAAGCATATGTTCACCTGCAGCAATTGCTTTAGAGACTTTCTCAGAGCAGAGTTTCATGTTTCTCTTGGACAAGGCGAGGGCTTTGTTGAATTCCATTCTTCGCTTCTGTTCCGAGGAAATAGTTGTTGTTGACAAGGAGGAAGCAGCGGCGTCGTTCAGTGACGAAAGGGGACTTCGGGGCGGCGAAGAGACTCTTTTGAGGCGCTTCGCCGACGGTTGCTGGAAGAAATCCATTAGGGTTTTGGAAGGAGCCGCCATTACTGCTGAGTTCTTGTGCTGTCTGTGGCGGGAACAACTGCTACGAGTGGGACGACATTTCGCTTTCATTTACGTTTCGTTTTTTTAAAGCGTCTATCTAATAAATATTTTTTTATATTTTAAAATATATTATAAATAAAAAAAATATACAAATTACTATATCATATTAAAAAAAAAAAAACTAAATTTATTAGTTAAATTAAATATAATTTAGAAAATTGAATAAGTTAGTTAATTATTAATTAAAAATTATTTTTGATTTTACAAAAAATTAGTGCGATAGTGTCATTGACCACTATTTGTGAGTATAAAACTCATTTTCTTTTTATACTAATCATTGTGGCACGTCATTTCTGCGTACATAATAAAAAAAATTTCATATTTTAAATATATTATAAATCAGAATAAATATACAAATCAATACACTATATTTAAAAAAAAAAAAAAAACTTATTAGTTAATGTATAATTAGAAAAATGGAATGAGTCAGCTATCTTAGTAGTTAAAGGGCATTTTTGACTTTACAAAAAATTAGTGCAATGGTGTCATTAACTGTATTTTGTGAGTATAGAACATTTTTTCTTTTTATACTAGCCGTCGTGGCACGCCATCCTTGCGTGCATATAATAAACTAGCCGTTGTGGCACGTTATCTCTGCGTGCATATAATAAATAATTTTTTCACACTTTAAAATATATTATATAAGAACAAAATATATAAACAAATATATTAAATTTAAAAAAAAAAAGAAAGAAAGAAAGAATAGAAAAGAAAATAATTAATTTTATCAGTTAAAATAAAATTTAATAACTTGAATAAGTTAGTTATATTGTTAGTTTAATGGCATTTTCTTTTTTATATAGTTTAGATATAGATATAGAAGATATAGATACAAATAGATAGAGTAGATAATAAAAATATTAATTTTGGCATTTCAAAAAAATGGTGCTGCGGTGTCACATAACTTCCATTTGTCAGTGTATAAGGAATTTTTTTTTATATTAGTATAGATAATATATTATATAAACTAACACATTATATATTTCTTAAAAAAAGAAAGAAAGCAACAAAAAAAAAAAAAAAGAAAATCAGCTTAGGAGTATTATTGACGTAATAATAAAATTGGTTTTGCGGTGTCATAACTACCGTTTGTCAAAAAAAACACATTTTCTTTTTTAAAAAAAAAGGTTATTTATAGTATTTTAAAAAATAGAATTTGACAAATAAAAGGGGTCATTTATGGTATTTTAAAAAATAGTACAATGATATTACGTAACTTCAATTTGTGATGTAGAATGGGTTCTCTTTTTATCTACTAGCAACGGTGTCACGCAATTTTTGCCTGCATAAATTTTATTTAATTAACTAAAAATTGAAAGACAGAGAAGGAGAAGAAAAAGATATGGGCAAGCTCGCCAAAGTCTTTAACCACAAAAGGGTAAGTGAAGTCATTAATTAGGCTTTCTCCAACCCTCATGAAGTAAACGAATAAACATAGAAATACAGTTGTTGGATGGGGAACGTCTTATGACAGAAAAGATGAAACAAAGTGTCACAAAAAGAAAAAACAATTAATAAATCAGTGCAATGCTAATAGGGCTTAAGGAATAAAACTTATTGAACCATAGCAATAAGTATCATTTTTCTGTCCAATTCATACATATGATATATCTAACAAAGCAACAATTCACATTGAAAATGATGAATGAAACTAACAATTAGACAAAATAAAATAGAAAATGGAATACCTGCGATTGTTAAGGATTGGTTTCCACACCATCTGCATAAACAATAATTATTGAATAGTCAAAATCAGTAGTATTCCTCTTTATTCACAATTGATCAATTATTGACAAATCAAAAGTAGCAAATTGAAACTTCTTAAATTTTCTTTTCTGCCTTAAACTAGTCATTCCAATTAGGCCTCCAAATTGATTAAGCAAATTCAAAGTTAAAAATTACACCTGTGTAGGATTAATGTAAATCATCATCAAATGCCAAAAAAGAAAAGGGGCATAAACAGTAGACATATTGCAAATTAACAAACAAAGGAAATTTTGAATTAAGAATGAGAGAAATCAGGTCTGCTCTTTCTCATACGTTCGGATGGAATCTGCTAGGACATGTAATCAAATGATGATGCTTTATCTTTTTAGGAGTCAAGTTTTGGGTGGGGATTTTGCTCGAACACTTTGCGGGCATAACGGGTGCTCGAGAATTCAGTTAGAGCAGAGGAGGATCTACATGAAGGAATACGAAACTGTACGTAAACATACCGATTAGCTTACGAAAAACAATTCAAAATTATTCCTATTGTAACAAAGATCACTCTCACCAAAGTACTAAAACATAACGGGGTTTTGTTACTTAAAAAAAAAAACTTTGCTTGGCTAGTTTCTGCAAACTTATATCGATATTTTGTAACTCTGCAATTGAAAGTGAAACTCTGAATTGCCACTATTTTGCCGTTAGTTTTAGAGAGCAAATAATTAAAAAAAAAAAAAGCTGACAGGAAAGTTGGGTGGGTGGGAAAGTGATGGAGACGTGGGTTATGGAAAAATTGAAATAATAATATAAAAAGGTTAATTTTGGCATTTCAAAAAAATGGTGCCACAGTGTCACAAAATTGTTGTTTGATAGTGTATAAGGGTTTTTTTTTATACTAGCCATTGTGGCACGCCATCCCTGTGTGCATATAATAAATAATTTTTTTCACACTTTAAAATGCATTATATAAGAGTAAAATATATAGATCAATATATTAAATTTAAAAAAAGAAAGGAAAAAAAAACTAATTTATCAGTTAAAATAAAATTTAATAACTTGAATAAGTTAGTTATATTATTAGTTCAATGGCATTTTCTTTCTATATAGTTTAGATATAAATACAGATAGATAGAGTAGATAATAAAAAGACTAATTTTGGATTTCAAAGAAATGGTGCGGTGGTGTCACGGTAACTTCCATTTGTGAGTGTATAAGGGGTATACACTCACAAATGGAAGTTACGTGACACAATCGCGCCATTTTTTTTAAATGCCAAAATTAGTCTTTTTATAATCTACTCTATCTGTTTGTATCTATTAGCCATTGTGGCACGCGTTCCTGCGTGCATATAATAAATAATTTTTTATACTCTAAAATATATTAAATAAGAGCAAAATATACAAATCAGTACATGACATTAAAAAAGAAAATTAATTTATTAGTTAATGTATAATTTGGAAAGTGGAATGAGTTAGTTATCTTATTACTTAAAGGGCATTTTTAACTTTACAAAAAATTGGTGCGGCGGTGTCACTAACCGCCGTTTGTGAGTATGAAACCTGTTTCCTTTTTATATTAGTATAGATATCTATATCTAAACTATATAAAAAAGAAAATGTCATTGAACTAATAATATAACTAACTTGTTCAAGTTATTAAATTTTATTTTAACTGATAAATTAATTTTCTTTTTTTTTTTTTTTTAAATTTAATTTTTTATATATTTTTATTCTTATACAATATATTGGGTTAAAAGCAGACACCCCCCCTACCTTTGGCGCGTTTTGCACTTTGCCCCCCAACCATTTTTTTTTTTACAAGTCACCTCCCAACCTTTGTATTTTATAGCACACATAACTTATTTTTTCATTTTCAGGCGAATCTTGAGGGAATATTCCATTGGGTGTACCACACGCGACTTATAGTTGTCTTCTCAAAGGATATTTAAGTAATTCACCTTATCCCCTCCCAAATTAACTAATAAAATGAAAGTCCCAAATCATTTGCCCTAATTTCTTCATACACACAACGACTTGACGGAGGATTAAAGAGAAATGGAAGACAACTGCTACTGTGGGCGTCGATCAGTGAAGAAAACGTCATGGACAGATTTGAATCCAGGCTGAAGATACACTATCTGTGATAAATTCCGGGTAAGTGCAATTTCATTGAAGGAAAAACTGACGGAAGGAGAAATTTTTTTTCTTATGAATTTTTTTGTTGTTTCGGAAACTTGGTGTGTAGCAAGTGGGAGGTTGCAGCTTTTTTTCTTGGCTTGATCCTCCAATGTGTGAGCGTTCGCGACAAATTATCCTGGGCCTACTTAGAAGGATCAACCGTCTTGAAGATGAAGAGAAAAAAAGAAGAAAGAAGGAGAAGTGGTTGTGGGGGGCATTGTGTTGTAGCTTGCTTTTAATTTATTTGATTTTATGATGTAGTTTTTAAGCAATTTTCAGATTTTGACATTGTTGTATTGAAGCCAACTCGGTTGTAAAGAATATTTGACTATGTATGAAGCTTTAGTGAAGTTGAATTCTTTTGTGTGGAATGAAATTTATTGCTTTTTGTTACATTTGCAAAACTGAACATAAACATGTGTACAATGTGTAACAAAAATAGCCTGTACAATGTGTAAAAAAATTGCCTGAACATGTGTACAAGAAAACCAAAACAGAAAATGACATTGAAAAAAACTGGAATTAGATTGAAAACATCAGTTGAAACATAGTCTTTACATCTGCATAAACTGAACAGGTAGAACAAAAGGAACAACAAAAATGTAGTTGATTTTTACAAGCCATGGTCTGCTATAACTTTACTGAACTTGCACATGTAGAACCAAAATATAGTCTTTACATGTGCACTAAACTTTACATTTGCAGAATTGAAAGCAATAAAAATATTCAAAACATGCCCATGCAATTTTCAGTCTTCTACTGTTGGCTGCAATCTAGAGGTAGTTCAAATTGTATATCTTGATTAGCAGCAGTAGATGGGCTTGGTGAAGCTGCATGGCCTGCTGAAGCTGTAGCCTTGGAATGACTTGCTAAAATTGGAGCCTTGGAAGGGCTTGCTGAAGCTGCAGTCTTGGATAGGCTTGCTGGAGCTGTAGTCTTGGAATGACTTGCTAAAATTGGAGTCTTCGAAGGGCTTGCTGAAGCTGCAGTCTTGGATAGGCTTGCTGGAACTGTAATCTTGGATGGGTCTGCTGAAGCTGCATTCTTGGATAGGCTTGCTGCTGCAACATTTTCAATAGTTTTCTTCTTCTTCTTTTGCTGGGTAGATGGACTATTATGTCTCCCTTGTTTTGCCTTGCTTATGACCATCATTTTCTTCCTTGTTTTGCTAGGTGTCCCAGGCCCAGTTACTGAACTTTGGCTCAAAGGTAAGACCTCAACCTGTTTTCCTTGCCACTCTCTGCCTCCTCTCCCTCATTCATATCACCCTCAATGTCATCACCCATGTATTCTAAACCTTCTTCAATATCAGGCAACCTCCTACTATAATCACATTCACTTGGTGTCCCATGCCCATGCCCATGATCTATGAATATCCCAACTATTCTATCTCCATCAACATAGTTCACCAATTCTAAGGTATGTAAATCAGTTGACATCATGGCGATTGAGTTACAGTCATTAATACCATTCCTACTGTAAAAGAATGTAACATGTTCTGTATCTTTTTGTAGTGTCTTAGCCATTTCATTGAGTTCAATCAAAGACATTTCATCAACATGACAACAATCAAAATGATCAATTTTGCCTCCTACATAAATCCTACGACCAAACTCACACAACTGACCAGAATGATGTAATCTAATAGTGAAATACTCACTATTAGGCCCTGTAATAGAAAAATAAGCACAACTCAGCAAGGTCCCAACAACCATTAATGAATCCATTACAGACAAAACATAGTACACAAAAAATAATATTTTCATCAAATACAACAACAACAGCACAAAAGCAGTAAAATAAAACATAAAGTATATTCTCATACTTCGTGTTTCACAAAAGCCGTACAACCACTTTAAACTTCTCACCCATATTGCGCACGCGGAAGGAGGAAAAAATAAAAATAAAAGGGGTAGAAATAACTTACCATAGTCAGGGGCCACTCTTCCTGTTGCTATTTCACTTTCCCCTTCGCGCAATCTCCAACCCATGGCAGAAAAAGATTTCTTCTTCAGTATCGACGAAGCTTGCCAAACGCAGTGAAAAAAATGATTTGGGGGTGAAATTAGGTTTTTTTTACCTCAAAATCGATTTGAGGGTTTTTTAATCCTCCTCACGTGAAACTCAGGTGGGTGTGGGGCAATTACTTTTTGCCCATCTAATGACTCACCCTAAGTCGCGTGTGGTACACCCAATGGAATATTCCCTCAAGATTCGCATGAAAATGAAAAAATAAGTTATGTGCTATAAAATACAAAGGTTGGGGGGTGACATGTAAAAAAAAAAAATGGTTGGGGGGCAAAGTGCAAAACGCGCCAAAGGTTGGGGTGTCTGCTTTTAACCCTAATATATTTTGAAATGTGAAAAATTATTGATTATGTGCACGCAGGAACGACGTGCCACAACAGCTAGTATCTATACTATTATAAAGGGAAGGGGGTTTATAGACTCAAAGTGGTAGTTCTCATACCACTACACCAAACTTTTTAAATGCCAAAAATGCCCTTCAACTTCCCAACCCATGTTAAATCAACCACTCAATTATGTTCATTTAGAAAATTAATTTCATGCAATTACATGAACTCAAAAATTAATTTACTCCCATTTATTTAAATTTATGTTAATTGAAATTGAAAAAATATATTAATACTTATTTTGCATGTATATATAATAATCATTATCAATATGATATATATTATAAAGAATCAATTTTTTTATGTAATATGTATTGTATATAATATATATTGTAGATAATTAATGTATTAAAAAAGTTATTAGATATTTTTGTATGTGAGGTTGTAAGGTAATGACAAATTTAAATGTAAATGAATAAATTATGAGCTTTAATAAAATAAAAAAAAATTAAAAATTACGCGCGCAGGTATTGCGTGCCACTGTATCTAGTTATTATAAAAGAAAGGGGGTTTATAGATTCAAAGTGGTAGTTCTCGTACCACTACACCAAAATTTTTAAATACAAAAAATGCCCTTTTATTGAGAGAACCTATTTAACTTCCCAACTCATATTGAATTAACTACTCAATCACCTCACTTAAGAAAATTAATTCCATGAAATTACTACATTCATAAATTTAATTTACTTAGTTTAGTTTTATTTTTTTATTGATTAAATTAAACACAACAAATTAGTATTAATTTTGTATGTAAATATAATCATTGCTATTGATATAATATATATTGTACAAAGTTTTAATTTTTAATTTAATTATAGTAAAATACGTATAATATATTAACAATTAATGTATTAAAAGAGGTTGTAAAACAATGACAAACTTTAATAATCATGAACAAATTATGAGTTTCAATAAAATAAAATATTAGTAAAATTATACGCGCAAGTATTGCGTGCCACGGTGTACAGTATTAGTAAGATTAGTATAGAAGTACTAGCATTGGTAGCACGCGGTCCCCACGTACTTAACTTAATTGAATGTAATTCAAGAATTATTCATATTTTCTAAATTAATTAAGATAAAAGCACACAGAAATGGTAATAGGTAAAAAAATTCATCAAATTTTATCTGTAGAACAAATAATACAAATAAAGAACTATAGAAAAAGTAAATGCAAGACTATTACTTTTCGAGAGTAGTAAATCTTACGTTAACACAAACACACAAAAGCTAAATAGAAACAAAATAAATCAATTAACTCAAATTCTTAACACTACGTAAACCCTCACTTATTCCACATCGATAACAACAAAACTTAACCTAACAAAAGATTTTGATTAATTATTCCCTTTTTTTTCATATGAGAAACAACACAAAATCAAGACAAACATAATACCTAGAGGAAATAACGGTACAACACAAAATCAAATTAATTAAGCAATGATGGCATGCATTGGTGGCAATTAAGACACGAAACACAAGTTAAAATATATGTCGTCATGATAAAATAATTTTGGGGCAATATAAATTTTACCAATTTTTTCGTATTTTAAATTACCATAGCTCGTTTATTTTTATCCAATCGAAAATGACAAAACTCAAGAGCCGTCAAGGAAAAAGATAAGCTCAAGATAAAGAGTTCCCAAGTTACAAGAAGGTACCAAAAATAATTATATCACACCTCATAAAAAATAGCAGACAGTAACTCCCTCCATCAAAGACTAGTGTGCATTAAAACCAAATAAATCGAATAAAAAAAAATACTTAAATTCAACTAACACTTAAAAGTCGCTTATGTTTGGTCCTACCGTTGATTTTTTTTTTTAAATAATTACTTTTAAAATTAAATTCCATCCTAGTGACGTTTTGTCAAAAGTTAAAACTTATAACATTTAATCCAACTATAATTATTTTTGACCTAATTACCCATTAAAATATATAATTCCTTATCACCTCATTCACATAATTCAAAGTTGTCTTGAAAACCATTCACCCATAGTTTATTTGACAACTATAATTCTCTCATAAAATTTTAACTTATAGTTTTATATTTTAGTTTTTAATTAATGAGATAAATTTTAGAGTTTAGTTATAAGTTGTATTTATATAAACAATTATGAATCCAAATTTATAATCCATTTTTCCCAAAATCAATTATTTCAAAATCAACTGCATCGATATTAGTCTTTTCATAATCAATTATGTAATTGTGGGACCGAATAGAAATAAATGTATTCTATA
The DNA here is from genome assembly GCA_034509725.1 of Sesamum angolense. Classification (NCBI taxonomy): domain Eukaryota; kingdom Viridiplantae; phylum Streptophyta; class Magnoliopsida; order Lamiales; family Pedaliaceae; genus Sesamum; species Sesamum angolense. The sequence goes on along the minus strand of JACGWL010000005.1, from coordinate 15,314,295 downwards.
TGTATATCAAGTTGATATTTTGGTTTGCTCAAGTAGATTAGTAGAACATAATGCGAATTAGTCCATAATTAATTATTATTAGAAGAGATATTCATAAATATTAGTTGTTCATGACCTCCCCACATCACAAAAGAGAACCCTTCCCTATTTTTTTTTTTTACATCTTTTGTATTATTTAAAACTTCAAGGTTATATATATTTATACTAATATAAAAAGAAAAGAGGTTACATACTCACAAACGGCGGTTTATAATACTGTTGCACCAATTTTTTATAAAGTCAAAAATGCCCTTCAACTAATAAGATAACTAATTCATTCCACTTTTCAAATTATTCATTAACTCATAAATTAATTTTATTTTCTTTTCTTTTTAATGCCATGTATTGATTTGTTTATTTTGCTCTTATTTATAATATATCTATACTAATATAAATATAAAAAATTATTTATGATATGCACATATGAACGGCGTGCCACAACGGCTAGTATATATATATTTAAACTATTAGTCAACTGACAGGGGTTTAGAGAAATTAATGTTACATGTATAAAAATATCCTTATTCTTCACTAGTTTTTGTTGCACGTGGTTCTCGCGAGCAAAAAAAAAAATCATTATAAAAGATGATAACAAAATTATGAAAAAAATAAATTATAACTATAAATTTAATAAATGTGAAGAATTAAGGTGCAAGAGGAATGTGGAGTAGTGGGTAGTTAAGAAAATAAAATAATTATAAAATTATTAAAAAATATTAAAATTTACTAAATTGACCAAATTTTTTTAAAGAGAAGAATGAAATAAAGGGTAAATTTGGGCATTTTAAAGTTGGTACGCCAAATGTGTTTTCTTTATAATAGTATAGATTATTCGAATGTAGCCTATAAGCTTAATCATAAATTAGTATCATTCTTACATACTTGATCAGAAATCAGTGTCCATTAAAACCAAATAATTAAGTATCTGACATATGTATTAAAACGAAATACTTGGATAGTTTCTGCTCTTGTTTATTGAATTAAAGAGCATACGAATGAATCAAATTATTGACCTTCTTGATAGAAACCTTTGAGTGGGTAATTCCGTAGCCACACAAATCACATTTGCTCAAAAAAGATAAAGAAAAAAAAAAAAAAAAAAAAAGGGAGGGAGAGTACAAATTGCATGAAAGTAAAGAAATTTAAATGGTTAGCACAAAAACTCTAAGGTAGCTAAGCCCCTGAATGTTCACCAATTAATGCCCAATTGTCTATTGATGAATATACACAATGACTGAGTTCTGCATATGAATTCTGGCCGACGTTTGAAACAGAAAAGATGCAACTCATAACCAAAAAAATCTTCAGTGTCAAATTTAGGTGGTAATAGAATCGCCCAAAAGACATTCTAAAAAGGAATAGCAGGTAAAAAGAACATCCTTAACACATTTTGGGTGAAATCCATATTTCCCCCATGTGATACCTCAAATGTTCAAATAAGTCCCTGTGATAAAAAAAGTATCATATACCCCCCCTGTAAAATTCATGTTCCCGAAATTGTGACTAAATATGTATATTTTGCCCTTAAATTATCAAACCACCCCTATATTTAAATTATACATATTTTAAAAATATAATATAAGAAAATATAATTTAGTTATATGTATATATAGAGAGAGAAACCTAAAAAAAATAAAACGGAAAAATGGAGATTACTCACCGACGAACGAGAGATTGGCGGTAGGGTGTCAAAATGATCGTTGTAGGAAGGGCTTTCCAATGGTGGAAAGCACACGTATAGAGGTCGTTGAATGTTGGAGAAAAAAGCGATAGAAAATTGGGGGCGCGGGTAGGGCCAATATGCACCTTTTTAAATTTTATAGGGGGTTATATGATATTTTTTTTATTACAGGGGCTTATTTGAACATTTTGGGTATCACAGGGGGGTAATATGTATTTTACCCTAACATTTTTGTCCATCTGTATTTATCATTAGTTACACGATTGAGGCTTTTTCTCGTACCGGTGAGGTTCATCAATTTAACCAACGAAGATCCAATCTAAAAAATATAAAATTACAGAAAATCAAGGATTTAATCAAAGAAGATCTATTTCAATTTGTATTTCCAGGGTAACAAAGTAAAAAATTACAGAAAGGAAGAAGTACCCGTTAAATTTAACGGAAATTTCATTTAAAGTGGAAAAAGTTGCTATTTTCATTTTTTTTTGGTGTTTTTCAAATTTGTAATCCAATGCATTTATTTTTTCTATTTTTCTTCAAACTTCAAAAGAGAATAAACCAAAAAAAAATTGTTAGCAACAAATTATTTAAATTTATTGACAATTTTTTGTTAAGATTATTTAAAAAAATTGTTACTTAAATTTATTTTATTTTTGTTTATTCTATTTTAAAGTTTGAAGAAAAATAGAAAAAAATGGTGCAATGAATCACAACTTGAAAAATACCACAAAATGAAAGAAAAATAGCAATTTTTTTCTACTTTAAATAAAATTTCTGTTAAGTTTAAAGGAAAAGTTAACGAAATGATCAAAATTGCCAAAAAAAATAAAAGTTTGAGGACCAAAATTGCAACCCTAAATTGTTTGAGAACCAAAATCGCATTAATGACTATATTTGAGGACAAAAAATGCAATTATCCCTAAATAAAAGAAGTGAATACCAAGCAATTTGAGATGAATGCGGTTTACTCCTCCATCATTACGCTGCTCGATCAGTCTAAAAAGAAAGTTGGCACTTGGAATAAGAGCATATATAGTTGGGAATATTTTGCTTGTGGCTGTGAAAGAGTGTTTCTATAATGTAGTTTTATTTTTGAAGGAAAAGTGACAGATAGTTGGGTTTGTTTATGTTTATATTTATATTTCTTCTTCTTGTGGGTGAACTTACGTATCAACTCTTGCCGCCTTGAATCACCATGACTGCTACTCTCTGTTTTCCTCCTCCGTTACAGATCGCTCCTCCATGTTCCGAGCAAGCGCGAAGGACGACAACTTTAGATGGGATATTATGGAGAATTAAGATTCTCTGCAAGTTAAGAAGAAAACAAATTGAGAATTTCAGCCACATATAAGATATTTAAGATGAAGAAGGAAGTTGAAAGGAGTTTTGTGTTGCTTGCGAACTCAAAAGGAACGTGGGAAAAAACCTTCTCTGGACAAATTATTGTATTGTGGTAACTGCTCTTTAAAAAATATATTGGGCATATTTTTGGTAGTTTACAAAATCTGGTGTCATGGTATCACTAACTTTTACTTGTGAGTGTAAAAGAGGTTTCTTTTTTAGAATAACTTGTCACTGTGACACGCTAATTTAGCGTGTATATAATAAATAATCTTTCAAACTTTAAAATATATTATACATAAGAGTAAAATATATAATACAATACATTATAATAAAAAAATAATAATTTATGAGTTAATTTAAAATTTAAGAAATTGAATAAGTAGTTATCTTATTAGTTGAAGGGCATTTTTGACTTCATAAAAAATTAGTGCAGCGGTGTCATTAACCACCGTTTGTGAGTATGGAGGGTCTTTTCTTTTTACTAGTCGACATGGCACGTCGTTCCTGCGTGCATATAATAAATAATTATTTATATTTTAAAAATATATTATAAGTAAAAATAAAATATATAAATCAAATATATATAATTTAAAAAAAATAAAAATAAAACTAATTTAAAGATATTATCGACACAAAAAAAATAGTGTGAATGAATTTTTATTATTAATATATAGAATTATGTTATAGATAATATAGATGAGAAAAAAACGTAAGGACATCTTTGGTAAGTACATAAGGACATCTTTGGTAATTTAATAAATTGTGTGTGGTGTAAGTAACCGCTATTTGTAAGTGAAAAATGATTTTTTTTTTACTAGCTAACGTGGCACACCGTCCCTGCGTGCATATAATAAATAAATTTTCACACTTTAGAATATATTATATAAGAGTAAAAAATCAATATATTAAATTTAAAAAAGAAAGAAAAGAAAAGAAATTATTTATCAGTTAAAATAAAATTTAATAACTTGAATAAGTTAGTTATTATTAGTTCAATGGCATTTTCTTTTTTATATCGTTAAGATATAAATATAGAAGATATAAATACAGATAGATAGAGTAGATAATAAAAAAACTAATTTTTGCATTTTAAAAAAAATGGTGCGATGGTGTCACATAACTTCCATTTGTGAGTGTATGAGGGTTTCTTTTTATATTAGTATAGATATATAGTATAGATAATAATATAGATATAGATTAAACCACCTGGAAGTGGAGAGCTTTCTAGAGAGTCCCCAGTCCTTCTATGTTAACTCAAAAATTAAAGTAATTACAATGGGAGTGTTACCTCCCTAGTTTTTTACTAAAAGAGTTACAAATAAGGAGTACTAATCCCTTACAATTATCTTTATTTATGTTATTCTTCTTCTAATTATATTCGGGGTTTAATTAGACTTTGCCCCTTATTAAAATGTTATATCAAGAAACTGCCCCTCTATGTTTCGTGGGTTGAATGCATTTGGTAGTTTAATAAAATAGTTCTAAAACGATGACAAAATAACGAAGTTTTGTAATTCTTGAAAACTGAGGAAGAATCGTGTAAAAAATTGTATTCTTAGAAGTAAAAATTTGAAAACAACTAGAAAAGATTAATTAACTAATAAAGCATAGAAATGCTTTTAGAAAATGAAACCAAGCTTGGTTATGCACTAAAAAAACGCACCAGAAAACAAAATAATAAAAAAAAGACGACAACAACAACATGGCTTTTAGATGGGGGAGGGGGGACTGCACAGCTGCATCCCCTTATAAAATTTTAGAAAACAAAATTATATTTTGATAATTTTATTTTTATTCTAAAAATTAATATATATATTGATGGAGAAAAAGAAATATAAGAAAATCAAAGGTTGACATATCTAGAAAGGAAGGTGTTGAAAAATTATATGAATCAAAGAGGAAAAAAATGTTGACATTATTAGAAAATGAAGGTATTGAATATTGAAGGAAATCAAAAGAAAAAGGAAATGTTGACTTACCAAATCGATTCGAATGTAGCAAATTATTGGAATGGATTTAGCCAATTAATTCTAGTCATTTAATAGGGGTAGATGAGGAATAAAGTAGTATTTTATTCGTACCTACCTAATTAGTATAATTTGGTTTTAGTATAAATACCACATTCCACATTGAGAGGAAGGGGAGGAAAAAAAAGAAGAAGAAGCTTGTATTGATCTTTATTGTTACTAGTAATTTGTACACATTCTATGCGTGTATAATTAATTTAAAATTTAAATAATATAATTGTTATTTTTAAAAAATATATATTAGTTAAATAAATAAATAATAAAGATTGTGGGAAGTTATTGAGAAAATAGTGGGGAAGAGAGAGAGAGTTGGAAGTTGAGAAAAGGAAAAATAAATTGTAAATAATTTTAAAATAAAATAATTGACTGACCGAAATAAATTAAGACACCAATTAGGTGCTTTTCAATTATAATAAACTATAGATAGTGTTGAATTGCACCCAAGTTAATAAACTTTAGTTGATCTCATTTTTGTACCACCAACTTAGCGTTGTATGTAGGAACAACCTAATTCATTGAAGATGCAAATTAGATCTACAGCTCAAGACACTGCAATAGCGAAACAAAGCTGTAAAGTTTTAAAAATAATTATGTTTGTTAAATTATTAGTGAACTTTACAACATATTATAAAAATATTCACCGTGATTTGTGTTTATTAAAATATTAATTATTCTAATTTTTAGGCTTTTACTTTTTTGGATGGATGAAAGAGTGTTAAATAATTTCATGATTAATGTTGAGATATTTGTTAAAATGATAATTTAATAGCTTATTTACTTCGTATGAAATATTGAATGATTATTGCATGGTAATTTTATATTGTATTTATTTTTTATAGTTGTTATAAGTGATAAGATTCGAAATTGAACAAATTGTCCCATAATAAGACAAAGACATCAATGCAACATGATAATATCACACAATATAAAATAGTATAAATAATATATCTCACAACAATATTAATAAATGAATAAATAATAAACTAATAACAAATATATATTTAACTTGTACAAATTATTTTAATTTTTAAAATCAATTGAAATTTTTATTTTTAAAACTTTATGTATTTATTATTCTCTAATTAAAAAATAATAAATACTTATTAAAGTTATAAAGTAAAAATATATTTTTTATTATAAGTATTTAGAAATTATAATCATTTAGTTAATCGCAATTCATTATTTATATTATACTAAATTATTATAAATAATTATAAAAAGGAAAGTTTTTTACTGCATTGTCTTCTTTCATGTAAAAAATTGCAATGCCCTTGCCGCTTACTTCTCTTCCCACCACTCTCACTTTCCTTGCCTCTTTTCTGCCTGCCGTGAACGACGTCTAGCCCGCCTCTCCTTCCTCACTAGTGTGCCCTCGTCTGCCTCCTCAATCCCACTCTCATCTCCAACACTGTGGCACCCCCCCTGCCATCTTCCTCCACCCAACACCATTGCCCTTCCTCTCTATCTTCCTCCACAAAACGACCTTACATCTTATTTATATATATATCAAATTTGACTGTGTGGAAGAGCACAAGAATTTTAAGAGACTTCAATCAAGCTCTCGATGAATACAAGTTTTTTAAAGAGCAAATTTTTTAAGGGGAATGATTCTAATTTATTTGACGTTTGAATATTTTATATTTATTAGTATAGTAGTAACATGAATTACAATCTAGATTAATCCTCGTCACCATGCAGTACACCTATGTACGTAAACCAAGAATCTGTAAGAAGATGATAGCCTGATGAAGGAAAGCACGTGGATCGGCCCAGGAACGCGCAAGCGGAAGCAGTGAACAACAAAAATTAAATGAATGCAAAACCGTGGTTCCAAGGGGTGTATCCTTGGAGTTTCTGAGTGTTCGATGTAGCATAATAAATTAAAACACATAAATTTAACATGAGGCTATGGTGAAGAAAAGAAAATACGAGAAGTACTAAAATTTTAATCGAATCTTACCTTTTCTATTTCAAGCGTCCGTTGTTCTTCTTTGTTCTTTTCATTTACCCGAGGCTCCAAAATAGGAATCTTCTATTTCGTCCGCACCACACCAGAGATGGATCTATTGGTCTCCTTGCTAGAAGAGAAAAAAGAAGAGAGATGCTAGAAAGAGAGAGAGAGAGGCGACCGAATTCTAGGACTAGGAGAGGAGTATGTGTTCTCTACACCACCCATTGTGTGCTGTGTAATAATTAATTATTCCAAATAATTAATTGCTACATATATATACCTTGTATGGATGTATTAGAATGTGTTTAGGTTCATTCCATCATCCATAAGGTAATATAATCTCTATTCCAAAATAAAGAATGCCTAGCATGTCATTTCCAAAGTGAGAATTGCTAGTCAAATATTTTCTTTCCTAAATTTTCCAATGGGCTGAATTAATGGGGGGTTGGCTGAATTTATCCAATAAAATTCAAGGCCACTTGATTTTAATTAAATCTAATTTAATAAAATTCGTCCAATTAAGCCCAATATGTATTTAATCCAATTAAATACTTAAGCCCAAAATTGTCTTAATATAATAAGTCCAACTTATTAAATAATAAGGACAAGCACAATATAAATTAATCCTATTAATTAATCCTTGGACCTTCCATTCAATGGATCTCTCATCTAGCAAGTAATCCAATTACTTGCCGAATTAAATCTAAATTAATTCCTCGTTTTCGGTGATTTGTGTGTGACTCTTTAGGTTCACCTTTCAGCTAGATTTGGATTAATATTCGACACTTTTATTAATTAAATCTAATTTAATTAATAATTCTTGATTAAACCCTTGATCAAGAAATACGTCACCATGGGTGGACGTCTAGCAACAATCCATGACAACCATGGGTGGACGTCTAGCAACAATCCATGACACTAGAGATTAAGTGAATGTCCATGTGAACTTTTAGGCTCTCGAGTCCAAACGGGTATGGTCTTTTCGTCTATCGTCTCCCGACCTTAGTCTAAGATATGGAATTTGGTGTTAGTTCCCATCCTAGACTAGACATCTATGTTTGATACTTGAGATCGCATTACGCTAAATTGCTTAACATAGGAACCTCTTTTTCCTATTCGACTAATGATTGTGGCCACAGCTTCATAGAGTGTGAACACATCTCTAAGTGTATAGAAGATACTTCTGTCACGTTTTAACAGGGGATGGATCTCCTGAAACTCACCGTCATCGCTACATACTCCAACTGCACTGGACAAGGCTTATGATGACCATGTCTGTGACATGATCACCTCTCGCACAAATCCAAGATACAATCATCATGTGGACGTGACTGCCGTGATTCCTCAAGTCTGAGGACTACTCTCGTACTATTGGAGCCGAGGATTCAAGTTATACCAACCAATCCCTCAAGGCTTCCATAGAACGATTTTCGCAAGTCATATCAGTCGGTTCGACCAATCGACCCACTAAGATTGCATAGGCATCCCACGTCTATCAACGATGAAATATGTCACTCATCCAATGAATGAGACTTTTAGTGCAAGTCTCCATAGGACACTCGATGCCCATCCTCGAGGTCCTCAACTTGGAACGTTTTAGACCCAACCCTTGGCAGTTAAATTCATAACCGCTATCTAATACGTAGTCCAACTGTTGCACGATTGTTAAAGTGGTATATGGGCTTTATTGTGATGTTTGAGTAAATAAAACATACAGAATGAGCACAATAAATAAGATGCCAATAGTGAACACTCATTTTATTTACTAAATAATATTACTTAAATAAAGATCGCTTGAATAGTTCCAAAACCACCAATCTAATTGACTTTTTGGTCACCTATTCCAACAATCTCCCATTTGACCTTAAAGCTAATTACCTGTGTTTTCAGACCAACCTGATCATGAGCAATCTGCGATATTGGTTAGGTCTTATAGGTCTACTGTAATTTCTGCCGATGTTTTGCGGTCCAATCGCACGTCACATCTTCCTACCATCGCTCCAAGCAGATGGTAGTGTCTAAAAATTTTCCTTGGATTTGTGATGAGATCTCGGACCATTTTAGCTTGTGCCATAACCTAGTTGTCATCCTCCAAGGTGACTACTGGCGCGGCCATGCTAGGTAGCACACCCAATAATTGGGTGCAGTTTTTCAATCCTAACCATTTTCCAACATAACTCTTAAAGTTGCAACGCATTCAACTTCCATGATGAAATTCCTTGTGGTATCCTACTTGGAACCTTTCTAAGTCACCACATCATCATGAAGCTTGAATGTATACTCATTTTTTAGATTAAACATTATTCATATAATGTTAGAATCTATTATCGCTATAGCCTTTCAGAATCAATTCTCCATTAATGTGCGTCAAGAGCTTTTCTGTAATCCTTATTTATGTATTAAAGATAGCTCTTAAACAACTGTCATTTGCCTCATCAGTGCACACTCGATATCCGTTGTTATGCTTAAAGCATAAGCAACATCGGGCTTAGTGCACCGAACAACACTATCATGCTGCTTACATCAAAGACATAGGGGATGTCAAAACATCTAAGCTCTTCATTAGTCTACCATGATTGAATCTTGGACAACTTATCCTAGATAGGAATCCTCTTCCATATGGAGAATTTCATGAACAACATTCTTGTTTTGGTGTTCCCCAACATCTTTCTGTCATTCCAAATGATAAAAGATGTTTTAACACCTAAAGCACTAGGAACACAATTAAGCTCTCACTAATCTTCCACCTTGTCTTGACCAAGTTATGTACCTTATTAACTTGTTAAAACAAGTATTCCATATATAGGACGTTCAAACCTAGTTTAAAGTCCATAATAGATCTTACATCTCCAAGCTATATATCAGAGTGATGCCCACATTACTTCTCAGAAACTTGTACCTTTGACTCAGAAACTTGTACCTTTGACCTTTCTGGTCGTCCCTTTTGAGAATTGGAATACAGCCAGTGAAGATTTGATTATAAATAATGTTTGTGTTATTTCATAATGAACCTGCACAAATCAGACTCCAAGTCTAATTTGCCTCCCACTAGTCACCTGACATATGTAGGACCATTCCTCATACTCAAGAACTTTTGCAGGATATAGGCTTGCCAATCCATATCAAATATGGTGTCTGAATCATGACTTAAGAAAATTCCATGTTTCTCAATTCGACAATTTTTGAAAATCCATATCCATATGGGCCAAGTAATTCAGTGAAAACAGACGAACCTGTCCAATTGATGGTTCAATTTCTTCCTCACCAGAGACAGTTCAACATCGTCTATTCTAGGAAGAACTTCATTGAATGAGAATTTTATTCTCATTAAGATACTTCAAAAACTCCTACTAAACACACGCCACTTCAATCCAAATTGAAAGGCTTGATTCTAAAACTAGTTTGGTTCTCCCTATCAAGTCTAATTCCCGAACTTTTCAAAAGTCTTTAAACTTGTGAACCCTCCACTGATCGTGTATTTAGTGACTTATAGACATCTGTTTGGATTCAATCTAACAGATCTTATGGCAAGCATACTTTTATCCCACAAAGTGCTTTTCTCTATTCCTTCTCAGGAAGGATTCATAAGTAAATAAACTCAAATTGTCTATCTAGATGAATATGACCTAGCTTATGCATGCCGTTTCTATAAGTTTTGATTCTTGATTATCATGAAGCCATTTTTGAGTGTTCATAATTCAATTATGAAATAGAGTGTGACAATTTATAACTCAGCAGACCCCCTTGTCAAATAAAAGGAACTTTTATTGATTAAGTTTAATGAAAACTTGATCATGCTGGGTTACGTAATTGTATACCATCCTAGCATGAATACTAATGGCCAAGTTTACTTACCCTTATAGCTTTTGCAGTAATGGCCTAGTCATCGCCTTGCTTTAAGGCTATATGTTTCAGCCTTCTACTCCTTTTTCATTTTTGCAAACCATTTGCAGATCTAAGCTTCTCAAAGTAGGTATCCAATACCTAGAGAGTAGAATTAATAATTATGTCACTCATAACAATTATAATAGCTTAGCTGGAGAGAAGTTCACGACACTCCCTCTTCCAATGCTTTAGCAATTTATGCAAATGTCATGTATAACTCTTGACTGCCGAACCATCTTCCATCTCCTTTAACATCGCCCAACGAGGCAACAGAGCGCTCAAAGCGCTTGCAGCAACTGTCTCTACTTCTTCCTTCTTCCTCTTCTAGCGTTAGGCACCCTTGCCTTCCGCTTTTAAGGTCGAAGCCTCCCAATCTAATACCGACGATGTAGATTCTTCAATCATTACCTCGTATTAGTTTAACCATGTCTATCAACTCATGATATTCTTCTCAAGCCCATTTCATGATATACAAGTTGAAGAAGGAATGAAGGGACTGAAGGATCACATCAATGTACATCTTTTTAAGATCAACACTGAGGTCCTTGAGCTTCTCCACAAGGGATAGCATCTCAACCTCATATTCATGTAGTAACGACCCTTAGTCATCTTGGCTTCAAAAAATTGCAGAGCATTATCGAGCCAAGAGTGTCCAGTCTTGTCATACTACTTATGGGTCATGGTAGCAAGTATGACGTTGCAGACCTTGCGATTTTTCTCATGCCTTGATCCCGAAGGTCAAACGCTCTTTGGGCCAGGACCCCTTTCGTAAGTCCGATGGAAGTGGCTTTAACCATGATATAAGCCAGGTTCCGAAAATTGAGGGCAGTCCTCATATTTCACAGCCAATTCATTTATTAAAGTTTCATTAAACAGGTCTGAAAATAAAATAATGGAAAATAGTTCTTAGACATACATTCAAAATGCAAATCAGAAAAGACAAGTAAATTATTGTAATATTGTGTTTGAGTTAAGACTTAGTCTTTTAGTCATCAACCCCTCCCACTATTTCTACAAAAGCCTACCACTCTGAAGTAGGGTTTCGAAAAATTATTTTCTAGTGGGCTTGGGATCCACAAGCGAATTTATCATGCCTCGCTTTTACAATTCACATGGTAAAAACCTCATGGGGGGTATCTAATACTATTCTCATTTCATAAGATTTTTAAGATATTTTGCCTCACCTCTTCACATGATCCTGAGGGCTCAAAGCGAATCATGCTACTCGGTGTTAAACCCGTCCCATCAACCAAATCATACCTCAAATGTCGCCCCCATGACTCGTGAGACAGGGAAACAATGAGCGTATTTCTTTTTTCATAACAATAGTGCAGCTTGCCTCTATCCTAAATGTGCCACGATTCGTGAGACCACATTTGGTTAGCGGTAGCTTCCTCATCACATTATTATGGATGGAAGGCATGGACAAATAAAAAAACCTATTTGGATCCAAGTCCATTATGGGCCTAATATTTATTTAGTGTTAGGCTCAACCCATCAACCAAATCACACCTCAACTATCGGCCCCACGACTAGACAAGAAAGCATTGAGCGTATTTCTTTGTTCACAATAATATTGCAACTTGCCTCTATTCCAAGTGTGCTATGACTGGTGAGACCGCAATTGGGTAGTTGCAACTTCCTCACCATATTATTGTGGATGGAAACCTTGGACAGATCAAAACCACTTTGATCTAAGTCCATTGTGGGTCCTAACACCTTAACTGGTCCTACCAAGTGAGAGTTGAATTATGTATTGACCGAGACCTCATCATTAGTGTTTTGCATGCATAAATATCAAATATTTAAAAGCATTAAAATAAATGTTTCGCATGCAAATAAACCTAGCACACCCCTATTAGATGATCACGAGCCCAACCTATACGACCTACTGAGCCCGTAGTGAGTCTAAGGTCTGTTTAAGGTGGCCATATGCTATTACATAAGTAATTTACCCATTAACATATAAATGGGCCTTGAAATTTCCTTCTTTCTTCGTTGACCTTCTTCTCCCAAGGGCTTTTCTTTACATAAAATTTAAAACTTCACCCAAATATCCTAATCTACTCTCATTACAATTAAAAAAAAAAATCCGATCAAAAGTCGGGGGGAGTACATAGTGGGGAGGAGAGCAAGCCTTATTATTCCAAAGCACAAAACGAGAGAGAGAGGAGGAATAATAAATTACAAGGCTACACAGGTCCAACCAACAAAATAAAAGACATACATGTGGTCTTAGGACCCCGTGATCATCCATCAACTAACACATAAATCTAATTTAATCATGCTAGAAAAGAAAACATTTATCCCATATATAAAAACCGCGATATCCAATATCGCAACAAATAATTATATGCAGAAAACACAAGTTCAAAATTTATAATTTAAAGGATGATCAAATCCCGTGCATCCGATGCACATATATAATCAAATTACTTTAAGCAATTTAATTCTAGAAAAAATTCAATTTATTTCAAAATTAAATCAGCAAAAATTAATAATTTTTAAAAATTATGCAGAAATGGGAAAATCCAATTTTTCGGAAGAATGGCGAAAAAATGACCCAGCCGTCGGCCTGTAGCGCGCCCGGCCGACCGCGGCGCGCACTATGCGCTGCCGGGCGGCAGTGCACTGCTACAGTAGCTTTTTTTATTTTTTTTGTTTCCATAAAATAAATTGAAAATAAAAATAAGCATTTTCCAAAAAAATTCAATTTTTCTAAAATACTTAAATCATCCCAAAATCACAAAAATCAAATAAGCTAATTTTCTACATACAATTATTAAAGAATAAATAATTTAATGACAAGCCTCAAAAGAGAAAAATGTCACGTTATCAAGCTTATTCACACAAACCATAGCCTCTACATCGAATCGGGCTCTAGTACCACTTGAAGAGAATCGTGTGGATCGGCCCGGGAACGTGCAAGCGAAAGCGGTGAACAACAAAAATTAAATGAATGTAAAACCGTGGTTCCAAGGGGTGTATCCTTGGAGTTTCTGAGTGTTCGATGTAGCATAATAAATTAAAACACATAAATTTAACATGAGGCTATGGTGAAGAAAAGAAAATACGAGAAGTACTAAAATTTTAATCGAATCTTACCTTTTTTTGTTCTTCTTTGTTCTTTTCCCCGAGGCTCCAAAATAGGAATCTTCTATTCGTCCACACCACTCCGGAGATGGATCTATTGATCTCCTTGCTAGAAAAAAGAAAAGAAGAGAGATGCTAGAGAAGAGAGAGAGGGAGGAGAGGATTGTGTGTTCTCTACACCACTCATTGTTGTGTGTGTAATAAATTAATTATTCCAAATAATTAATTGCTACATATATATACCTTGTATGGATGCATTAGAACATGTCTAGGTTCATTCTATTATCCATAAGGTAATAGAATCTTTATTCCAAATAAAGAATGACTAGCATGTCATTTTTCAAAAGAGAGAATTGCTAGTCAAATGTTTCATTTCCTAAGATTTTTCAATGGGCTTAATTAATGGGGGGGGGGGGGGGTTGGCCGACTTTCATCCAATATAATTCAAGGCCACTTGATTTTAATTAAAATTAATTTAATAAAATCCATCCAATTAAGCCCAATATGGATTTATTTCAATTAAATACTTAAGCCCAAAATTATCTTTATTAAGTTAATATGTCTAGCTTATTAAATAATAAGGACAAACCCAATATAAATTAATCCTATTAATTTAATCCTTGGGCTTTCCATTCAATGGATCTCTCATCTAGAAAGTAGTCCAATTACTTACTGAATTTCTAAATTAATTTCTCGTTCTTTATGGTGATTTATGTGTGACTCTTTAGGTTCACATTTCAGCTAGACTTGGATTAGTGTTGGACACCTTTATTAATTAAATTAAATTTAATTAATATTTCTTGATTAACCTTGATCAAGAAAATACGTCACCAATGAGTGGATGTCTATCAACGATCCATGGCACTAGAGACTATGTGAATGTCCGTACGAACTTTTAGGCTCTCGAGTCCATATGGGTATGGACTTTCCATCTATCGTCTCCTGGCCTTAGTGTAAGGAATGGAATTTGGTGTCCTTCCCTTCCAAACTAGGCGTCTATGCTTAATACTTGAGATAGCGTTACGCCAAATTGCTCGACATCAGAATCTCTTTTTGCTATTCGACTAATGACTGTGGCCACAGCTTCATAGAGCGTGAACACATCTCTAAGTGTATAGGAGATACTTTTATCACGTTTTGATAGGGGATGGATCCTTTTCTTGAAACTCACCGTCATTACTACATACTCCGACTGCACTGGACAAGGCTTATGATGACCATGTCTGTGACACAATCACCTCTCGCACGGATCCAAGATACAGTCATCGCGTGCATGTGATTGTCGTGATTCCTCAAGTCTGAGGACTACTCCTGTACTATCGGAGCCGGGGATTCAAGTCATACCGACCAAGCTCTCAAGTCTTCCATAGGACGATTCCCGCGAGTCAGTTTAGTCGATTCGACCAATCGACCCACTAAGATTGTATAGGCGTCCCACGTCTATCGTCGATGTATCACTCATCAATGCGACTTAGTAGTCTCCATAGGACACTCGATGCCCATTCTCGAGGTCATCGATTTGGAATGTTTCAGACCCATTAGCTTTTCATGACCCCATCTAATATTCCAACTATTGCATGGTTGTTAAAGTGGTCTATTGGTGATGTTTGAGTAAATATAAAATACAAAATGAGCACAACAAATAAAAATAGTGAACACTCATTTTATTCACTAAATAATATTACTTAAATAAAGATCGCTTGAATAGGTCCCAAAACCGTCAATCCAATTGACGTTTTGGTCACCTATTCCAACACTGTTGATTATTACACAATAACGTTAGTAGAGCAATATCCTTTCCTTGTTGGCCAAAGAGAAATTTATTTCTTTAAACGATTAGGCTTAAGTTTTAAGATACTTTTGTTCTTATTATATGAAAATGGTTTGTAGCAAAACTGTGATTGATGCCTGGTCAATTTAATTATTAGCTCGATGCCTAATGGGTATTTTCTCATGCCTGAAGAAAACCAAACGTGCAGAGTGATTGAGCACCATTTGAGTTCAAGCTAACAATTGAGCCAACATTCTTATAGTAAGTTGTGAAGCCCAAATAGAGGGGGCTGAAAACTTAAGATCTATCAATCAAGGCCATATGTTGAGACACATAATTGAAATGCCTCAATGTAGATGATAATCAATCTTCCTTGAGGCCAAAATACACCCTGAAGCTAAAAATCAAACTTTTTGAGGCGCATATACGCCTTGAAGCTAAAATCAAGCTTCCTCGAGGTGCATAATAGAACGTCGTGAAGCTAAATAACAATCAATCTTCCTTGAGTCGAATAATGAAACGTCCCTAGGTTAAAAGTTCTTAAGGCGTACAATAGAATGTCCCGAAGCAAGGAATAAATATGCTCATGAGAATTGTATGAAATAGAGTATGCTGTAAGAATACAAAAAACCATTGAACATTAAAGTTCAAAACTCAAAATAAAATTAATGCTAAAGTAATGATAAAGTTCTTAATCATATAAACTTTGTAGTAAAATTACCATCAAATAACACTATCTCGACCCTCAGCTGGTGAAGCTAAGCCTCGTAACCAAATTAATATTGGATCTAGCCATAACGATCGGGCTAACTCATTTTAAAATTATTCTCATACTTAGCTTCTAAATTTGTATCATTGGCACTTTAAGATAGTCCTACGAAGGAACCCATGATCCGCTTGAATTCCTAAATATTTAGGAATTCAGGGACTGCTAATGGAGAAAAGAAATAAAAAAACAATGAAAGGTTGACATATCCAAAAAGAAAGATGTTGAAAAACAAAATGAATCAAAGACAAATGGAAAGGTTGACATTATCAGAAAAGTAAGGTATTGAAGATGGAAGGAAGCCAAAACAAAAAGGAATTGTAGACTTACAAAATTGACTCGAATGTAGCAAATTACTGAAATGGCATTGGCTAATTAATTCTAGTCATGTGATAGGGATAGGTGAGGGGTAAAGTAGTACTCTACTCTTATCTACCAATTAGTGTACTGTTGTATTAATATAAATACCCCATTCATCATTGAGAGGAATGGGGGAGAAAAAAAAGAAGAAGAAGCTTGTATTGAACTCTATTGTAATAGTGTTGAATTGCACTCCAATTAATAAAATTTAGTTGATCTCATTTTTGGTACCATCATATATATTGATTTTTTAGTTATTATTTTAATAATTTAAAATATATTTAATTTTTTATTCTTATGTATTTTATAAAAATTTTAAAAATATATATTTACGTTCTTGTATTATTTGCATGTTGAAAGAAAATATTTGCAAGAAAATAATATACCATGATCCAGTTAGACATTTTATTCTAATAATTTTAGAGAACTAAGTTTAGTGATGTTGATAACTTGTATAATTATTAAGTAATCAACTAAATCTGTAGTGCATAAAGTAATTTGGAAAGAAATAAAATAACTCCATCACAATCTTATATCATTGTTTTGTAATTGTGCATAGATTTCTTTTTATTATTGATTAAGTTTTTATTCATCTTCAACCGACAAGTAGCAAATAGACTTATAAGAAGGATAATTCAATTTGTTGTGGTTTCATGACAAGATAGTCTTTAACCAAAAGCAAATACTAGTTCCTATACTAGTGAAGCATATAATATCTACACTGTTGCATTCATATCTATTATTTTCAATTCTTATTCTTTCAACTACTTTTCTAACATTGCCTAGTGTTGGAGTCTGTGGTTAAAAGCTAATCAGATTGGCTATTTTCTATTAAACAATCTTATCATAATAATATTGAGGTGATGAATATGATATGAATTAATCAAAATGGCATGTGTTTTGTTGTGCTTACCACTTACGTTGAACGGGGTTTTCACATCACAATAAAATGTACAAAAACTAAAAGATCAAACCCCTGAAGTTGAGTTGTTCATAGGTTTGACAACTATGAAACCAACTTTCAAGGGTCAGTCTGAAATGTTCCAAGGACCTTGAGACAAGATATCGAGGGCCCTATAACTTGTACTAAGTACTGCAGTCATGTTTCATCGGCAAGAGAAGTTTGTCGTCTATGCAGTTTTAGTGGGTTAATTGACAAGGTTGTCGACAAGATGAACTGACTAGTGAGAATCCTTATATGGAATCATTGAGAGCTTAGTAGTTATGATTGGGATTCCCAGTTTCAATAGCACGAGATTAGTCATCGAACTTGAGGAATCATGGCAGTCGTATGCATATGAAGACTGTATCTTAGATATAACAAGCGGTGGCTGTGTCATGAATCATGGTCATCATAAGCTTTATTAAGTAAAGTCGAAGTATGTAGTGAGAATAGTGGATTTCAAGATAGAATTTGTCTCCTGTCAGTAATGACAAAATTGCCTGGAAAGCGCGGCGGAAGCGCCAATAATAAAAAAAAAATAAAAAAAATAATTAAATCTTGATCAAGGGGTGTACCCTCAATCTTTTTTCGGGCGTTTGGTGTAATAATTGCAGATCTAATCATGCAAAAGGCTAAAGAAATCAAAGAAAAATGAAAACATGAGTAAATATATAGTTACCTTTCGTTTTTCTTCTCCGATCGGCAATACATGTAGATCTCCTCTACGGCGTTCGTCCATGCAAGACTTCAACGTAGGAGGCCTCTAATATCGTCCACACCACATTAAAAGGGTAGATTTATGCTAGCATGATTAAATCCGTGGGAAGAGGAATCAAACTATGAATTAGTGTGTTTTGATCTCCTTTGTTCTTCACTTGGTTCTAAACCAAGAAGAACTTCAAGAGAGGGAGGAGGATATTTTTGCTGATTCTTGGAGGAGAGTGTACGGAATTTTGTGTGTCAAAACATCAAAATTTGGCTAGGGTTTGTAAGTGGGAGAGTTGGAATGAATAGGTTGACATATGGAAAGAGACCTAGTTTTCCAACTTCCACGTCTTTCTCAACCACTTTCCAAGACTCCTCTCCCACTTTACACACACCTTTCCATGAAATTTGCTGATAATTTTAACCCAAATTTCAGCTATTTTTGACGTACCAAAGGTTAACATGGGCTAGGGTTTGATGTATTTTGGACTGGATTCAATTTGCTTGTCCAACTAGTCAAATTGAGCCCATACACCATTCCTGTTGGAGTTAATATTTAATCCACTTAAATAAAATGAGCAACAAAGAAAGTCCAAGTAAATATTTAATCCAATCATCAAATATTTTCAAGTTCAAAAGACACGTAATTATTTAAATAAATCCAATCCACTTAATTAATTAAGCCCAACCAAGCATAACTAGTCCAACTAATTATTTCTAGCCCATTTCTAATTAACGAATCCAATTCACTAATTAGATAGGTCTATCTACTAATTAATTAATGGATCCAACCCACTAATTAATTACCCCAAGCCTTTTTTAAATTAATCCAATCAATTTAAAAGGGCTAAGTCCAAAATTCAATTAATCCAATTAATTAAGTTCCGATTATCCATCTAATGGATTATTTCTCAAAAATGATCCAATCATTTATACTCTCCAAGAATTCATTTTAATTAATTCACCTCTTCTGGATTTAATACAAATTAATTCCCTCACCTTTCGTGATTTATATGTGACTCTTTAGGTTCACCCTCAGCTAGACTTGGATGTGCTGCCAACACAATTAATTAAATTCAATTTAATTCATTATTTTAAATTATCCCATAATCAGAAATAGCCCGTTACCATGCGTGACCGTCTAGCAACAATCCGTGGTACTAGAGACTAGGCGAATAGTGGGTGTGAACATTCAAGTATTTCATACGGATATGGTCCTATTGTCAACCGTCTTCCGGCTTTAGTTTAGGGCATGGAATTGGGCGTCGGTTCCCATTCTTAACGAGGCATCTATGCTTCATACTCGTGATGCGTTTAGTCTACTGATCATCGCAGGAAATCCCTTTCCACTCGATCAATTGCTATGGTCATAGTCTTGAAGAGTCTAAACCATCTCAAAGCGCATAGGAGATCTCGCTGTCACAATACTGATAAAGAACAGCTTCTTTCTTGGAATCCACCGTCCTCGCTACATACTCCGACTGCACTGATAAGGCTTATGATGACCATACCCCATGACACAGCCACCTCTCGTCATATCCAAAATACAGTCTTCGTATGCACGTGAATGCCATGATTCCTCAAGTCTGAGGACTAATCTCGTACTATCGGAATCAGAAATCCCAGTCATATCGATCAAATCTTAAGAGGTTTCTATATGATGATTTTCGCGAGTCAGTTCAGTCAGTTGACTACCTGACCAACTAACCCACTAAAACTGCACAGACGACCCACGTCTTATATCGATGAAACACGGCTGCTGTACTTAGTACAAGTCTCTATAGGACTCTCGATGCCATATCTCAAGGTCCTCAACTTCGAACATTTCAGACCGACCCTCAAGAGTTGGTTTTATAGTGGCCAAACCTATGCGCAACCCAACTCCATGGGTTTATTCTTTCGGTTTGTGGGTATTTCGCTGTGACATTGAAATCCCATCCAATGTCAGTTGTAAACACAACAAAAACAAACTGCCAACTTGATGAATTCTTACCGTATTCATTAGTATAATATATTTGATAAAGATTGGAAAATGGTAAACAACCAATCTAATTGGGTTTTGGTCACCCATTCTAACAATCTTCCACTTGACCATTGAGCCAATTACTAATATCCCTCAGAACCTTTTGAATATGAGCAATCTACTATACCTGCACGGTTCTATGGGTCTACTTTATTTTCTACTGGATCTACATGGTCAAATCGTGTATTTCATTTATCACCATTGCTGCCTATAGATGGTTGTTGTCTAAGAATTTCTGTAGATCTTATGATGAGATCTCGGGCCCCAAAGGCTCTTGCCTTAGCCTTGTCGTTCGCCTCGAAGGCTACAACTGGCTCGGCCGTGCTAGGCACTGCATCCATTGGATGGATGCGGTTTTTCGATCCAAATCACTTTCCAAAACCGACTTGTTAAAGTCGTCCCACGTTCAACTTTTAAGATGGGGCGTCTGCTTGAAATCCTTTCAAGCTACCATACCTGCCATCAAGTCCGAACGTGACTATACTTTGAGGACTTACTTATTATTCACATGAGTCTGGAAGCTAGTATCACTTTAGCTTTTAAGAGTAAACTCTCCATAAATATTTGTCATGAACACTTCTTTAATCCTTATTCAGGTATTAAAAATCGCTCTTAACAACTGTCTAATGCTAATTTGTGTATTCACGATATACGTTGTGTCATGACCAAAGCATACACAACATCAGGTCCATTACACCAAACTAACACAGACGTATGGGATATCCTAAACATTAGAGCTTTCTTTTTAGTTAGACACAATTGAGTCTTGAACAGCTTAAACTTTCTCATCAGTCAATCATGACTTAGTCTCGAACACCTTGAGCTTTCTCATCAGTCTTCTATGACTGATTCTTGAACAACTCGTCCCTCATGTAGGAATCCAATTCCTTTTATGGAGAATTTTGTGAACAACTTTGTATTAGTGTCTTAATATTTTCCAAACATCTTAACCTCATTCTAAATGAGTAAGACGTTTACACCAAACACATTGGAATTGACACCAACTCCTACTGACCTCGGGCTCATCAAATCATACCCAGTACGATTGAATATTCCAGTTTGTGAAGTCTCAAACCTAGTTTTAATTTTCCTAGTGAATCTTTGGGCTCCAAGCCATTGATTCAAATGATGTCCCACATCGCTCCTCCTTATTTTTTTATTTAAAAATCCAATTCCATGGACAAATAAGGACTGGAATATGGTCAGTTAGAGATGTCATTAGATTACGAATGATGTTTTCAAGAAGTTGCATGAAAACCTACTCCCACTATTTCTTTGACGTATATAGGACCATCCTATTAACTCAAGTACTTTATGGGACGAGAGTTTCATCATACAATAAGGGCCAACTCATTTAAGTGAAATACCGATAAAATAAAGTCAAACTTAGTTTGATTTCTTCCTTATCAGAGACCGCTCAACCGTGGTCCTTTTAGGAAGAACTTCACCCAGTGAAAATCACATTCTCATTTTTCATATTCAAAAACCCCCACTAAATACGCACTCTCTCGATCCAATCCAAAGGTAATTAGTTTAGTTCACCATTCCGTATCTAATTCTTTGATCCTCATCAAACAAACTTAAACTTGTGAGCCCTACACTGATCTTGTGTATTTTATTGACTTACAGACATCGCATTGGATCCAATCCAACACACAACTGGTAAGCTCATTTTGTCACAAAAAGAGCTTTTGGCGGTCTTTCTCTTTCTTAGTAAAGGCTTTGAAAGCAAATGGATCCAAATTGCCTATTTTTAGTACTCTTTGAACCATCAATCTTTCTCATCCTCAACTAGCAAAGATTGACCTACCATGACTGTAAGTTTCATTCTTGATTATCATATTATTCTTTATTTGAGTATGCATAATCCAATTATGAATAGTGAATGTTTAATGATCAACCTAGCAGACATGAATCCCATTCAATGTTAAATAAAATACTTTATTGATCAAAATATGTAATAAAAAATTGTCCAGCAATAATTGAAAACACTATTTTCGATCATGCTAGGTTGCATAAGAACTATCCTAACAGGATCACCACTAAGCCTAACTAAGTCCCCAGTCTTTGCAGCAACAGCCCTGCAATCGCTAAGCTTTAGGGAACCTTCTTGTTTTGGCCTTTCTACTCCTCATCATCACCTGCAAACTATTCGCAGATTTATGAGTTCATTGATATCCAATACCAAGAGTAGGATGGCGATAATGTTAATACTCAAGTTAAATATTTTCCTTCATCGAAGGAGAGGATCTTAGGACACTCCCTCTTCCAATGGACCTTCTCTCGGCAATAAATGCAAACATCATTCGGAATTTTTGATTGATGAACACTCTTCCTCTTTCCTTTACCCCCGGCTAGCGGTGTAACAGGAGCACTCGAAGTGCTAGCTGCAGTAGAAGACGTCTCATCCTTCTTCCTCTTCTCGCGTTCGACAACCTTGCCCTTCGCTTTAGAGGTTGAAGCCTCTCCCACTGGTACCGATGGCGCATATTTTTCAATCGTTGCTTCATCCTAGACCAATGTATTAATCAAATCATGAAGGCTTTTCTCAAGCCCATTCATGTTATAGTTGATTACGAATTGATCATAAGAGGAGTAGTGATTGCAGGATCACATCAAAGTACGTTTCCTCCTTATCGAAATCAGCGTGGAGGTCTTTGAGTTTCTCCACATGGGATAACATCATCACTCCATGCTCATGTATGGATGATCCCTCAATCATTCTCGCGCCGAAGAATGCCTTCATCACGGCATATCTAATATGCAGGTTCGGTACCGCGTAAAGCTCTTTCATGTGATGCATTATTGACCAGTCATCCTCATACCTTTCGTATTGTTTCTGGATCTCGTTACTCATCGAGTTTTGTACGATACTGCAAACTTTCCGATTGTCCTCATGCCATTGAGTAAACTTTTTTGAACGTCAAACGTTCTCCGGGTAAGAACCCATCCGGCAAAGTCTGATGTTGAGATTTATCCAGAACATAAGTCTGGTTCTTGAAATTGAGGACTTTCCTCTGATTTCTCAGCCAATTCAAATAGTTTGTTCCATCAAATTTATTAGCCTCAAGAATAGGATTAAGTGGATTCTAAGACATCTATAATAAACAGAAAATATTAGCAGATTATCGTAATATTAGGTTCAAGTTAAGGACTTGGACTTCAGTCATTCATCCTCCCATTATTTCTATGAAAGCTCATCACTCTCAAATGGGGTTTCGAAAAACCTTTTCTTAGTGGGTTTGAGGTCCATAAGAGAAATTCTTCATGCCTCCCTTTTATGATTCACATGGAATAGCTTTGTGGGAGGTATCCAATACCTTTCTTAATCTACAAGATGCCCTAGATATTTTGCCTCACTGTCTTCATGTGATGCCGAGGACTCCAAGCGAATCACATTACTTGATGTTAGACCCAACCCATCAACCAAATCATAAGCAGACTATCACCCCTCACGAGTCGTGAGCCAGGGAAACAGATATGTAGATCTTTTCGTTCATAATAATAGTGCAGTTTCATTTCAATCCAAACGTGCCACAACTCGTGAGACCACGCATGGGTGAGATCAGCTTCCTCACTACATTATTGTGGATGGAAGGCACGAAAATTACATTGCTTGGTGTCAGTCCTAATCCATCAACCGAATCCTAGCACACACTATCGCCCCCCATGACTCGTGAGAAATTCCAAATTACAACCAAAAATTAAATTAACCAAAATTAATCATTTCAGAAAAATATGCAGAAAAATCAGAAAAATAAAAAATATGAAAATTCTGAAAAAAATAAAAAAAATGGGTCAGACGGCCGGCCAGCAGCAGAGGTGCGCGCGCGCACGCAGGCTGCCTGCCTGCCGCACTCGCGTCCTAGCACCCGCGAGCTCAGGCGCTTGCCTAAACACATGCTCGTGCGTGCGGGCAGTCGTCTGCTGCATTTTGCTCGATTTTTTTGAATTTTTTTCTGCAATTATGAAACAACAAGAAAAATTATTTTTCAAAAATTCCAAATTTCAAAAAAAAAATTCTCATGCTCAAAATTAAATGTAAAATTAAAACACATAAACCCAAGATCTAGATATGCAATCAAAAATAAAAAATCATGCTTCCAAAGCTGATTTAAAACATGTAAACATGCTCCAAACACATATTACATGTAAGATTCATAGCCTATACACTAAATCGGGCTCTGATACCACTTGAAGGAAGTGGCTCGGCCTGGGAAGCGCGGCTGAAATGTGAATAATAGAAAAAATGATAAATAAAATAATTAAATCCCGATTAAGGAGTGTACCTTTGATCTTTGCACGAGAATTTAGTGTAATAATTGCAGATCTAATCATACAAAAAGCTAAAGAAATCAAAGAGAAATGAAAACATGAGTAAATATATAGTTACCTTTCATTTTTCACCTTCGATCGGCAATACGTGTAGATCTCCTCTCCGACGTTCATCCATGCAAGACTCCAATGTAAGAGGCCTCTAATATCGTCCAAACCGCACTAAAAGGGTAGATTTATCCGTATGCTAGCAAGGATTAAATCCACGAAAAGAGGAATCAAAATCACAATATGAATTAGTGAGTTTCGATCTCCTTTGTTCTTCACTTGGTTCTAAACCAAGAAGAATTTCAAGAGAGGGAGGAGGATATTTTTGCTAATTCTTGGGGGAGAGTGCACGAAATTTTGTGCGTCAAAATATAAAAAATCGGCTAGGGTTTGTGAGTGGGAGAGTTGGAATGAATAGGTTGAGATATGAAAGGAGACTTGGTCTTCCAACTTCACATCTTTCTCAACCACTTCCCAAGACTCCTCTCCCACTTTAGACACACATTTTACAAGAATTTTGCTGATAATTTTAACCTAAATTTAAGCTATTTTTGATCTACCAAAGGCCAACATGGGCTAGGGTTTGATGCATTTTGGATCGGATTCAATTTGCTTGTCCAACTAGTCAAATTGAGCCCATACACCATTCCTGTTAGACTTAATATTTAATCCAATTAAATAAAATACCCAACAAAAAAAGTCCAAGTAAATATTTAATCCAATCAAATATTTACAAGTCCAAAAGACCCTTAATTATTTAAATGAATTCAATTCACTTAATTAATTAAATTAAATTTAATTAATTATTTAAATGAATCCAATCCACTGAAATAATTAAGGGTCTTTTGGTCCTTAAGGGTGGCCGTCTGTGTATTCATTTATACTCTCCAAGAATTAATTTAAACTAATTCACCTCTTTCAGAATTAATTCTAAATTAATTCCCCCACGTTTCGTGATTTGTGTGTGACTATTTATGTTCACCATCAGCTAGACTTGGACGTGCTACCAACACAATTAACTAAATCTAATTTAATTAATTATTTTTAATTATCCTATAACCAGAAATAGCCCGTTACCATGGTGGCCGTCTAGCAATAGTTTATGACACTAGAGACTAGGCGAATAGTGGCGTGAACATTCAGATTTCAATTTCATACGGATACTGTCCTACTGTCAACCGTCTCCCGACCTCTAAGCCACATTCTCGATCCAATGCTATTAATCCAGGAGAGTTACCGGGTAATGGGGCAACTGATGAACAAATTAGTTCAAGATCAACCACTTCAATTGCTGAGTCGATGAAACCAACTGGCCTAGATACTGGCTTAGATGTTGCTACCTCTGTCGCTGGTGATATCTCCGTCTTTTTCTGGTGTGCTTTTCCGCAAGCTATTAAAGACCTTAACAGAGACTATACGCTACCCTTGCTTACTTATTCCCTGGAATACAGTGGCAGCAGGCAATCTTTTGACACCTTATTTCTATGCCTCATACTTAAGATGCGTTTACTCTACTGATCATCGCAGGAAATTCTTTTCCCACTCGATCAATTGCTATGACTATAAACTTGAAGAGTCTAAACCATCTCAGAGCGCATAGATGATCTCGCTGTCATAATACTGACAGGGGTCAAATTCTTTCTTGCAATCCATCATCATCGCTACATACTCCGATTGCACTGGATAAGGTTTATGATGACCATGCCCCATAACGAAACCATCTATCGCCATATCTAAGATACAGTCTTTGTATGCACGTGACTGCCATGATTCCTGAAGTCCAAGAACTAATCCCATACTATCAGAATCGAGAAATTCCAGTCATACCGACCAAACCTTAAGACTATAACATATGAATATTCCCACGAGTCAGTTCAGTCAGTCGACTACTTGGCCAACTAACCCACTAAAACTGCACAGATGACCTACATCTTATACTGACGAAACACGACTGGAGTACTTAGTGCAAGTCTCTATAGGACTCTCGAAGCCCTATCTCGAGGTCCTCTATTTGGAACGTTTCAGACCGATCCTCACGAGTTGGTTTCATAGCCACCAAACCAATGCATAACCCAACTCAATGGGTTTATCCTTTCGGTCTATGGGCATTTTGCTGTGATATTGAAATCCCATTCAATATTAGTTGTAAGCACAACAAAAATAAACTGCCAACATGATGAATTCTTACCGTATTCATCAGTTTAATATTATTTGATAAAGATTGGCGAATGCCAAATAACAAATTCAATTGGCTTTTGATCATCCATTCCAACAACAATAGATTCTCCTAGACGCTCCGAGATCTATTTACGCCTCCAAAATTTGTGGCCACAGTAACTGAATGAATGGATAGTTTTAATCAGGGGTAAACGGACTTGAGTTATAAGTATAGATGCATAATCAAGGATGAGAACCAACGCCCAACTCGATGCCCTAGAATACGATCGAGAGACGGTCGTAGGAAAGACCCTACTCGTATGAAATTCGAAGCCCAAATGTTCATATTGCTGATCGCCTAGTCTCTAGTGCCATAAACTATTGCTAGACAACCACCTATGGTAATGGGCTATTTCTGGTTATTGGATAAATAATTAATTAAATTAGAATTAATTATGTGGTCACACACGCTCAAGTTTAGCTGAGGGTGAATCTAAAGAGTCAGACACTACCACTAGAATGGGATGGAATTAATTCTAAAAGATTCAGATTAATTTAATTACATTAAAATATTTTTTGGAGAGATAAATGATCATATCATTTATTAAGACCAATCTATTAGCCATTAAATGATCGAATAAACTTTAAATAATTTTGATTAATGACAATGTTAAGTTAGCCATTAAAATTAACGGATTAATTTTATTAGGCTTGGTTCAATTTATAACTTGAAAGAGAGAAAATGAGCTTGGATCTTTTAATTGGACTAAAAGATATGGACTTTAATGATGGTTTCTAATTAAATTAAATTTAATTAAAGTTCATTAGACATGAACTTGATTTAATTTTAATTAATTGAGCCTGATTCATTAACCACAAGCCCAATGCCTATATGTGGTATATGAATATGTCATATATATACAACACATAAAACCCTAGCCAAAGAGAGAACACACACTTACACATACCAAATCTCAACTCTAGGTTTTCTCTCTTCCTTATCCTCTCTCCATCGTTTTTCTTCTTGATCTTGGAGATCGAAGAAAAATCAAGACGACCGAACACGTTAATTTGATAGTGATTGTTTGATTTTTTGTTCGTCTATGGTTGTTCTTGACAGCATGAGAAAATCACATCCTCCTAGTTGGAGCTTAGATATCTTTGGAGATCTCTGTAGAGATCTAGATTTGAGGAGGGGAGTCAACACTTGAACCCGGTTCAAAAATTCAACCAGGGTAACATTCTTAGTTTAATTTTACTCATATTCTTGTCATTCTTGACCTATGTATACAATTACATTGTTTTTAATACACCAAACACCCAAAAGAGATCAAGGGTACACCTTTTGATCCCAATTTATGCTTGTTTTTTTTTTTTTTTTTTAATTTTAATTTTTCGCATTTCTGCAGCACGTCCCAAGCTGATTCACTCCCCAGCTCCTGGTATATTCCTCGGCATGAAAAATGGACAATGTGGAATTTTCACCCCAACAGCTCGTAGAACTTTATCCAATGATTTAGATTCGATAACTTTATGTAACCATTCCTTTCTTAGCCTACAATAATACTCAGGTTGTATAATTTTATCTTAGCAACTCATAGTGTTGTAGAAATAATAATTACAATTGAAAAACCAAAACATAAATCTTCAGACTGAGGTGCAAATATCTCGCTCTTTTTAAAGAGATTCAAGCCCATTGTAGCAAATTTTTCACTGGTCCAACAATATCACTCTTGATTTGTCCTCTCCAGGGTACAACAATCCAACATCATCATATGACTTTAACGCACTCTGGACCAGTAGAACAATCCAAGCTCCAACAAAAAAAATATCAAGAACTAATCTCTTATAAAATAATTGCATGTATTATATGTGTATATGTGTCTGTCAAGACAAGTAGAAAGATGCCCCCTTTTATAGGTGTAGAAATCATCCATCATTTTTAATGTAAGTTAATGGACAATAATATGAGTTACAAGAGACTGTGGATAAATGACCAGGAAGTGGATATAATATTGAGCATGAATATGGTGTAGTAGAATTGAGGAGAGATTGTTATAAACATTATGGCCATAAACATCCACCAACATCACTAACCTTAAAATCAGTTGAAGGAATATGAAGAGACATATGTTATAATTTATATATTAAATGCAATATTTACTAACAATTCCCCACTCATTTTAATATTAGAATTAAAGAGAGTATACTAGTTGAAGGGAGACTATTATGCATAATGAAGGTGTGCTCTGCATTGAACCTTCACTTAGTAAAACAGTAACCTCTACTCCAGAGTCAGTAGTGGTCTCAGATTTGAACTATGATTGCTTAGGGAAATAAAGCATCACTGCATACACATAATAGTTAAGGTGTTAATATGAGCTTTATTAGCTAGCACATTACGGCCTTGTGCTATCACGTTTTCATAAGTATTTTTGAGAATAAGCCCAATTTATATAGGAAGTGGTTCCACACTCATATAGGTGAAATCTATCAAGGGTGCTCCTATAATTCTAACACCCGACTTATTTCGAGCTATAGATTTTTATTAAAAATTAATAAACTCAATCTCCATAAATCATTATATGCAATCACATCTTAGGGATGAAAAATAATTGAAATATGATGGTGCATATCAAAACAAGCCATCATGTAATTTGTTTTTCCCATTGTACCTAGCTATTGGATCTCTAGTCTCCAAATTGGGTTTTCTCATGCATGACTTATGATTCTTTGGGCTTTAATCCCATCCATCTCAATGTGTTCCAGACACTTTCTCTTGCCAAGGTCTTGGTTAATGGATCTACAAGATTATCATGAGATTTAACATAATCAACATTGATATTACCACTTATCAAGTATGATCTCACAATACTGTTTTCTTCTTATAGGTCTGGATTTACTATTATAATAAAAATTTTGTACTCTACCAATCGTAGCGGTGCTGTCACAATAAATTAAAATTGGAGCAATTGATTTTTGAATATGGTATTTTAAATAATAAATTTCTCAACCAATTTGCATGCTTACTAGCAGAAGCTAAAGCAATAAGCTCAGCCTCCATAGTAGAAGTAGCAATAATTGTTTGCTTTTTAGACTTCCAACAATAGCAGCACCAACCAAATAAAAATATAACCAGTGGTAGAATATGAATCACCTGTTAAAGTGTTCAAATTAACATCAGAAAAACCTTCAAGTACAACAACCACTACAAGAAAATATATTTTTTGTGACAAAATAAATATTATCACAGATTAATTATATTAAGTGACAAAAATATTCTTTTATCACTAAATAATTCTTAAAATCTATAAGGAAATTATACATTTATAATATCGTATATTTTTATATTAATATAGTGACAAAATAAATTTCTTGTCACTAAAATTTTTAGGTAGTGACAATTTTTTTTTTTTTTTTTGTCACTCAAAAGCTTCAATATAGTGACAACTTGTAAGTTGTCACTCTAAAATTTTAATTTAGTGACAATATGTTTTTATTGTCACTTAGTTGACAAGATGTAGTGACAACTTGTTTACTTGTCAATTTTTAATATCATTTAATTATGTTTTTAGTTAAATTAAAAATTAAAATAATCCAAAAGTCAATAAGAATTCGTTTTATCTCCCCATGACCCACATTAGCATCTCACCGTCGATTCTTCCCCCTTTCAGCCATTCACTTTCACCACGCCAAATACTAATTACCCATATTAACAATTCACCTTCAATCTTCCTCCTTCACAATTCCATTCATTTGGCATAATATGTCATTAGCTTCTCTAGATTTTGCCGTCGTGTTAACCCATTGAGGTAAGTCAATTTGTTATTCAACTTTTGTAGGTTTTCTTCACTTCTAGATGGTATTTTGTAAATTTTGGATGTGAAACATATGAGTGATTAGCTTTTGAATTCGTCTAATTTTTAGATCTGAAAAATATTCACTAGTTTTTCCCCATTTTGTTGGTGTTTATTTTTTTTTTTTTAATTTGATAGTTTAAGACGGTGTGAGTTGTTTTGTTTTGGGTTGTTTGCTGAATGTATATATTGAGTAGTGTGGGATGAAGAAATTATTGGTGGTTTAGTTATAGCAATTGGCATGTGAGGGATGCTCCTTTTCTACCAACCCAATTCCATTTGAGGAACTTATAATGGTCCTTCCTTACCAATTATGTTCTTCCTGCATGCTGTCTCGTGTGTGGCGCCTACTGTTAAGTCTCTTTGTCCCCACAACCAACTAAAGACAAAACCAAGAAATTACTACTGCTTTTTGGGGGAACAATCAATTGCATGTATTCATGAGGTGAAGAACTCAACTGATGCAAATTGTAGACATTTATGTGTAATAGAGAGAATGGTGTATAATTGTGGGATTAAAAGTGTAGAATTGTGGGATTAAAAGTATAGAATTGTAAAGACGAGAAATCTTCTTTTGATGTATACATTTACATCCTATACACTAAAGTTAGTAAAATAAAATACAAATAAGATAAAAAGGGGATGAGGTGGTGGAATAAAGAAAAGGTGTGCACTCTATACATCCTTATCAATATATATATATATCAAATACTATTAACATATATATATATACATACACACACAACTACAAACTTATATATAATTAACCACATATATATCTACATAGAATGCATTTAGAAGGTGTAGACAGAAGAAAGAAAACAAAAGAGAGAGAGAGAGACGGTGGTGAGGAGATAGAAAGAGGGAAAGAAATAAAAATACAAAGGAAAGGAAAGAGAAGAAAACAAAAGAGAGAGATGCGGTGCAAGAAGGATAAGACAAGAGGAGAAAAGAGAAGAGAAAGAAGAAAAAGAGAGAAAAGAGGAGAAAGAGAAGAGAAAGAAAAGAAAAAAGAAGGGAAGAAAAAGAAGAGGAGAGGGAGAGAAGAAAGGAGAAAGAAGTGAGAGTTTGGGAGTTTTTTCTTCTTCCATCAAAACAAAAATCATTTCTACAGCTGAATTTGGCAAGTTCTGTTCATATTTATTGTTTAAATTCGTCAAGGAGCTACATGTCAATTGAAATGGAAGAAAGAAAGCCGTTTGGTTATGGAAGCAAGGCAACAAGATAGACTCTGTTCTGATTAGTTTCAGCAAAATGGCCATTTTAAAGAGTTATATCGGTCCAAATTTAGTGATTCTTATTTCTGAAAAAACCTTAGGATGTATTCTAAAGCTTTTTAGTTTTGAGAAAGATATGAATCCGTCTTTTGAATGGGTAAAAGTAAAAGAAAACATTCTATAGCTCTGTTGCTGCGGGTAATCTGACAGGGTAAGTATTTAAAATCTTGTAACTTGAGTTTTACTGGTTAAATTCTCATGATTATTTTTTTAATTGAAACTAGACACATAGGAGGTCATATTATGAAAATATGGTGATTGTTGGAAGAGTATATGATGTTTTAGAGATTTTTAAAATAGTAGATTGAATCTGTTGCTGTCTAAATTCACCAGGTTCTATTAAAACTTGAATATTTAGTTATATATAAATCCAATTGGTATGATTCTTGTTGTAAATGAAAATATAGACATGTGAGAACAGTTTTCTGAAAATGGTACTTGTATCAGTCGTATTTGTATCTTAGAGAAGTTTATAATTTGAGCCAGAGAATCTGTCAAGGAAAAACAAGTAAATGAAAAAGACAGATTTTAATAAAATCCATTCCTATGATTTACAATACAAATAGTACACCATTAGAAATATTATGATGTCTAGTTTATTACACTAAAACAGTTTTTAAAGTTAGTGATTTGAATTAGAGTTATGATTTAATTAGTGAGCAATGCTTAGACTATAAAGATTATAGATTCAGGGGAGGTAAGGGTAATTTTCTTAAATAAGAGAACTATTTTTAATATATCAATATATATACTGATGGAAAGATAATCGAGTCTACTTTATGTAGAAGAAAACATAATAAATATCCGAATTTTGTAGAAGGAGATATTCAGAGATTAGTGAGAAGTGTACGAATATGATCTAATGCTTTATAAAGAAACTACAATTTTATTGATTCATTGATTATCTCTATAATTCATTATAGGACACGAGAACAATGTTCATGATTGTACACATCATTCTATTATTTAAATAGTTGAAAAAGCGAGGTAAGTTTAGTTGATTAGATATATATATGTATATCTACTTGCTTATGTGCGAACTTGATAAGAAATTGTCGTGTACTTAACCAAATTGTGGTTGTTTTGCAAAATGACTGTTATATGTTTGACCTATATTTGGGATATTACATGATGATTAATGATGAAATACCTTGTTTTGGTTGTTAAATAAATATGAATGTCGGAGTTGTTGTGAATGAAGGTGACACAATTCTATTCAATGTTTGACTGGAGTTAAATTATAAAGTTGTCAATTTGCAAATGATACATTAAAATGAATCGTTGAATGTAGTTGAGCTATTGAGTCGATAAAGATGAGAATGGTCAAATGAGGTGAAAAGATTACTTACCTAACATGGGGCATATTCAATGGTTTATGATGATGGCGATATCATACGAGCTGTGTGCTGTGTGATATGATGGATGTTGTGCTATCATACGAGCTGTGTGCTGCCTGATATTCTTTGCGATGGGATATCATACAAGCTGTGTGCTATATGATATCGAGATGAAATGATGTGACTGAAATGATGATAGCCGACAGAACTACTGAATATGATCCAGTTAGGTTAAGCAGGGCCCAAAGGAAATAAAAAAGTAAAAAGAAAATAAAATTATAATGATATGTAAATCATGTTGTGGTTGCTAGTTTATTTGATATTGGTCTTGCATGATTATTGATATTATTACTTTGTGATTTCATGAAATTATGTGACAAGTATCCATTATTTGTGATTATTTAAATTGAAATTTTGTAATTATATAAAGAATACTGGCCGAGTGTGGTCATGGAATGAAATTGAATTTATGTAATACGTGTTTATATGTGTGTGTATATATATATATATATATATATATATATATATATATATGGGCTAATTAGCTAATACTTACTAAGTTCACAACTCATAAAATTTGTCATATTTTTCAGGAGACAGAGCGCAGTGACTCATCTAGCTAGATATAAGCTAGTTGTCAGCCTTATAGGTGGGTCAGCAGTGTCATCCTAAATCAGAAACTTTACTTACATGGACACAGGAATATTAAATTACGACTACATATGTGTTTTAGATTTGTAATAGTTAGAAACTCCACGTTTCTTAGTTTTATATGTTATAGTGAAAAGTATTATAACAAGATATATGTTTTAGATTTATGAGAAAATTAATTATATATTGTCTTATCATGTTAAATAAGAGTTTGTTAGGGTAATTGAATGTGATTATGGAAGGGGTGTCACAATTTGTCCCCTATTAGTTCATGACAATAACATCTCCTATACGCTCTCAAACCCATTTTTCTTAGAATCTATGGCCACAATGACAGAATCAGTTAGTTAGGTTTTCCGTGACAATTTAGTAGGGGTGAACTAGAGGTCTCAAGTTATTAAGTAAGATACCTAGTTTAGGACGATACCCAATTCCATGCCTAGACTAACGTTGAGAGACGGTCGATGGAAGGACCTTAGTTGTATGAATTTGGGTTACTAAATATTCATCATTTTTTTCATCTAATTTCTAGTACCATGGACTGTTACTAGACGACTACCTATGGTAACAGACTATTTCTAGTTATGAGATAACAAAAAATAATTAATTAAATAAGATTTAATTAATTGTGTATGAAACATGCCAAGTCTAGCTAAGAGTGAACTTAAAGAGTCACATTCTAATCACCGCATTGTATGGAATTCATTTAGAATTAATTTTGGAAGGTACAAATTAATTTAATTGGATCAAATTAATATTTTGGAGAGAATAAATGATCATTGGATAATTTATATAAAAATCCATGGGTTGGAATTTTTTAAAGATGAATTAATTGTATTAGTTAATTTTGGGTTTAGGGTTTTAAAATTAATTTGATTAATTTAGTTGGACTTGATTTAATTTACAGATTGGATATATAAATTAAATTAGAGAGTGGACGTGGGTCTTTTAATTGGATTAAAGGATTTAATGTAATGGACTTAAGATTAAATTAGCTTTAATTTAGGTCCATTAGATATGGGCTTGATTTACTGGAGTCTAGTCCACTTTAGACAAAGTCCATAACCCGATTTGGCCTTGTTTACTTTAACAATGAAGTTGGCTAATTTTAGAGGATGGGGTGGACAAAATATTACTCTAGAAATGCTGCAAAAATAGCTAGGGTTTGATAGAAAGAGAATAAGGAGAGTTGGGATAAGCTAGGTCTTATCTAGTGTGTTTTGACCTAACCAACTTTCCTATCTCATTTATTTCTTCAATGCTCACATTTTTTCTCTTCTCTACACAACCTCCTTCTATAGTTTTTTCATCTCTCTCAACCCTCTCTCCATCCTTGTTCCTTTGGTTCATCGAATTAAAGAAGGAACGAAGAGAAATCGAAGTTGTTGACTCATAACTGATCTTGATTTCTCCCTTCCCTTTCCTTTTCTTGCTAGCACTTGAAAGGAAGAACTCCCTGGTGATTGTAGTAGACTTATTTAGACAGTTTTCAACCTTGTGGAGAAGATCGGGTTGAAAAAGGGAACAACACTAGTAGACAATTCAAGAAAATAACGAGGGTCAGATCTATTTATGTTTAGTGTCCCTCGGTTTTTCTTGTTGATTCATGGTCTATTATATTTTATTGTACACCGAACACCCCGAAAAGATCAAGGGTACACCTCTTGATCGGGTGTTTTCTCCTTTATTTCAATCATTTTTTATTTTTCGTGCTTCCGACACGCTTCTCGAGCCGATCCACTTTCTTCAAGTGGTATTAGAATCTGGTTTAGCATCTAGGCCTAAAGTCGTACATGTTTTACGTGAATAACCATGTTAACATGTTTTATCGGCTAAAAGCATGAGATTTACCATTTGAATGCATATCTAAATCTAGGGATTTGTTTAATCTTGCTTTTAAATTTAGGCATGAGGAATTTTAGAAAATTGTATAATTTCTAAAAATTTAGTTGTTCCTATTATTTCAGAATTTATTGAAACAAAAAATTTAAGAAAAATCCTAAAACAAGGCAACAATTACTGCTGCATGTCAGAAGGCACTGCTTTGTAGGTAGCACGGTTGGTCGCGCACTAGCGGGCATTAGTGCGGCCCAACATAGCGCACATGCGATATCTACACCCACCGTGGTGAGGAAGTGCATTGGAAGAAAGATTGCCCTAAACTCCCTTTGAAGCAAGGTATGTTTCTTGTTGCAGTTAATATGATTATTTATTCTATTGGATACTGGCTGTGGTGCTCACATCTGCAATGATTTGCAGGTGCTGGAAAAAAATGCAAAAAGTTAAGTAAAGACGGGGTGGTCCGATTTGGTGATGGCAAGGTTGTTGTTGATGAAGCTATAGGAACTATCAACTTAGTAGTTAGTGATCATGTTAGGCTAGAGTTAAAAGATTGCTATTGTATCTACCAAGATAAAAAACATCTTTTCTGTTTTATTGTTAGATAATATTGGTTTTGAGTTTTTTTATTAATAAAAAATATTTTTATTTATGATGAAAGATGGATCTTCTCATCTGCTGGGTAAATAAAATAACAGTCTATATATTCTGCAAAGGTTTGATTAGATTGTGACAGCTCAAAAAAATATAAATTAGATAATCTTGAGAATGCACAAAACTAGCATGCAAAGCTAGGTCATATCTCTCACGATAGAATAAGGAGGTTGGTGGACTCAAAGAATCTAGATTAGAGAATTTGGATAACCTACAAGCCTGCAAACCCTACTAAAATAGAAAATGACCAAGAAACCCTTTGTTGGACAAAGTCGCTTGCCAGTGATCTATTGAATTTGATCCATTCACACGTCTATGGGCCACTAAATACTCAGGCCAGAGTAGGGTTCTCTTACTTCATAACTTTTATTGATGATCACTCGTGGTATGATTATGTTTACTTGATGAAATACAAGTCTAAGGCCTTTGTTAGGTTTAAAGAATTTAGACTTATAGTTGAGAACTAAATTGGTGGCAAAATTAAAGCCCTTCGGTTAGACCGAGGTGGCAAGTATCTAAGTGGTGAGTTTCTAGATTATGTAAAGGAAAACGGTATAGTCTTTCAGTGGACACCTCCCGGGATACCTCAGTTGAATGACGTATCTGAACGGAGGAATAGAACCCTATTAGACATGGTCGGGTCCATGATAAGTTTTACCGAACTGCCTTTGTCTTTTTGGGGTTATGCACTTGAGACGGTGGCTAGGTTATTAAACATAGTGCTATCTAAGGTAGTAGCCTAGATGGCATAATAGATATGACACGACAAGCCTGCATCCTACAAGTACTTGAGAGTGTGGGGTAGCCCTGCATACGTCAAGAAGCTAGTGAGAGACAGACTGGATTCGAGATCTAGTTTGTGCAGGTTCATCGATTATCCAAAAGAAATAGTAGGGTACTATTTTAATGACCCCTTTGAGCAAAAGGTATATATCTCGAGAAATGTAGTATTCTTAGAAAGAGGTTTTTCAGCGAATGGTAGGCTCGACGCGTTGCTCCTTGAGGAATCAAGTGGGGCACATAAGTCGAAATCAGGTACATTATCTGCTCCTGATGTTCCCACTAATAATGTTCCAGTCCACCGTAGGTCAGCTTGAGTGTCTTATCCTCCCGAAAGGTATGGTTTTCTAGGCGTGATCGATCGGCATGATAATGATCCAAAGACATATGGAGAAGTGATGTCAGAGATCGATTTGAGAAAGTGGCTTGGAACCATGAAATCCGAAATGGACTCCATGTCTTCGAGCCAAGTTTGGACGTTGGTGGACCAACCTAAGGGTTTAAAGCCCATTGGGTGTAAATTGGTTCATAAACATAAGCTTAGGGCTAATAGGAAGGCGACAACCTTCAAGGTAGTCTTGCGGCAAAAGAATACACTCAGTGACCCTAGGGTCTACTTTGAGGAAACTTTTCGCATGTGGCTATGGCTAAGTCCATTCGAATTATGCTTGCTATTGCAGCATGGTATGATCATGAAATATGGTAGATGTACATAAAAGCGGCCTTCCTTAATGGTTTCGTTGAGGAAAAGATCTATATGGATCAATTGGAGGGTTTCACGATAATAAGAGAAGAGGAAAAGGTCTGCCATCTCCAAAGACCCGTCTATGGTTTGAGACAAGCCTCCCGAAGCTGGAACATAATTTTTTATGAAGTTATATTGGGTTATGATTTTATCAAGAATGACTTTTAACCTTGTATATACAAGAATATTAGTAGGAGCTCTGTTGCATTCCTTCTGCTTTGCATAGATGACATCTTTCATTGGACACAGTGTCAAGATGTTAGGAGATACTAAAGCATGATTATCTACTCAATTCTCCATTAAGAATTTGGGTGAGACTTCCTAAATCATTGGGATAAAAATCTTTAGAGATGTTGGGAATGACCTAAAACTCGTATGTTGAGAAAGTCATGAAGAGATTGAAGATAGAGCACTCTAAACAAGATATCCTTCCAATGAGACATGGGGTTAAGCTGTCCAAGTAGCAGCCTCCAAAGATTGATGAGAAGCTTAAAAGGATGTTAAATGTCCTCTATGCATCAGTCGTATGCAACTTTCAGTATGTTGAGCAATGCACTAAGCCTGATGTTTACTTACACTTTGAGTGTAAGGAGCATATATTAGGTCCTGAGAAGGACTAAAGATATGTTCTTTGTCTATGGCGGTAGAGAGTTGATACTGGAAGGCTACAATGATGCTAGCTTCTACTTCGATGACGATGATGCCAAATCACAATCAAAGTTTGTATTCAAGCTTAACTATGATGTGGTGGCTTGAAAAAGTTCCAAGTAGGATACAACAACTGATTCGATGAAAAACTACATCCAGGAGTTGGTGTAGTCCTTAGCATTGCTGAACCAGTAGTTATCTTATGCGATAAGCACAATCCAAGAAATTGAGATCTCATCATCGATCCAAAAATATTCTTAGATGATACCATCTGCTTAGAGAGATGGTAGGTAGAGGTGACGTAAAGATAAACTGAGTGAAGTCAGCAGAAAATACAATAGATCCACTGACCAAGCCCGTGTCATAGATCGCTCATGCACAATATCTTGTGAAGATGGGTTTGAGGTAAATTAGTGATTGGCTTTAGGTCATGTAGGGATTGTTAGAATAGGTGATCAGAAAATCAATTAAATTGGGCTTTTGTAATCTATTTTTGACAATTTCTATCTAACTAATATTCAATCAATAGCATGATTCTTTGTTGTGTTTACTTCGTTATCTTAATGTTTTCTTAACTACACAACAAAGCCCACATGCCAATAGGTTAAATCCAAGGAGTTGAGTAGTGCATTAGCTGATAGCCATGAAACCAACTTTTGTGGATCGATTTAAAACGTTGCAAGTCAAGAACCTAGAGACATGGCATCGAGTGTGTCCTACAGAGTCTTTCATTAAGTGTTGCAGCCGTGTTTCGTTGGCAGGAAAGATAGGTCGTCTTCGCAATACTTAGTGGGTTGGTTGGCAAGGTAGTCGACTGATGAAGCTGGCTCGTGGAAATCGTCATATTGGAAGCCTCTTAAGGTTTAGTCCGTGTGACTGAGATTCCCAGCTCCAATAGTACTAGATTACTCATTAGACTTGAGGAACCATAGCAATCACATGCATATGATGGTTATAGCTTAGATCTGGAGAGCAATGATTGTGTCAAAAGATATGATCTTATAAGTGTTATCTAGTATAGTCAGAATGTGCAGTGAGGATGGTGTGTTCCAAGGAAGAACCCATCCACGATCAGTATTATGACAGTAGAATCTTTTACATGATCTAAGATCCATTTTCTTTAGAATCTTTAGCCACGGTGACTGAATCAATTGGATAGGTTCCCCTGCAATAATTCAGTAGGGTAAATAGGTCCCGAGTTATTAAGTATAGATGCCTAGCTCAAGATGGAAATCCAAGCCCAATTCCATGCTGTAGACTAACTTCAGGAAACGATAGATGGAATGACCTTAATCATATGAATTCGGGTGCCTAAATGTTCATCATTATTCACCTTGTCTCTAGTATCTTGGACTGTTGCTAGACGACTATCCATGGTAACATGTTATTTTTTATTATGGGATAATAAAAGTAATTATTTAAATTAGATTTGATTAATTATGTTGAAAACACACTTGAGTCTAGCCAAGGGTCAACTTAAAGAGTCACACTCTAATCACCACATTATAATGGAATTAATTTAGAATTAATACTAGAAGGCATTTATTAATTTAATTGGATTAATTTAATTTCTTGGAGGGAATAAATGATCATTGGATCGTTCATATAAACATTCATTGGTTGGATTTTTCCAAAGATTAATAATTGAATTAATTAATTTTGGGTTTAGGCCTTTTAAATTAATTGAATTAATTTAGTTGGGCTTAATTTAATTTATAGATTGAATTTATAAATTAAATCAGAGAAAAAGTTTGGGTCTTTTAATTGGATTAAAGGACTTAAAGTTATGAACTTAAGATTAAATTGAATTTAATTTAGATCTATTGGACATAAGTTTGATCTATTGGAGCATAATCCACTTTGGACCAAGCCGTGACCTAGTTTGGCCTTATGTAGGTAAAAAATGAAGTGGCTGATTTTAGAGGATGGATGAACAGAATTTTACCCTAAAAATGCTAAAAAGTTAGCTAGGGTTACATGGGAAGACAGTAAGGAGAGTTGGAATAAGCCAGGTCTTATCTAGTGTGTTATGACTAGTCACTACCCTAACCAACTTTCCTATCTCATTGATTCCTTCCATACTCATGGTTTTTCTCTCCTCCCCAGAGCTTCCTTCTCTAATTTTTCATCTCTCTGAACCCTCTCTCCATCCTTCATGTTCCTTTTGTTTTTCGAATCAAATAAGAAACAAAGAGAAATCAAAGCCATTAACTCATAACGTTTTCTTGATTTACCCCTTCCCTTTCATTATCTTGCTACTACTTGAATGGAAGGACTCCCTGGTGATTGTAGTAGAATGATTTAGAGGGTTTCAAGGTTAAAGCCTCGTGGTGAAAGATCAGGTTGAAAAGAGAACAACACTAGTAGTCAATTCAAGGAAACAATGAGGATATGATCTGTTTATGTTTATTGTCCCTCTGTTTTTCTTATTGATTCATGGCTTACTTTAGTTTATTTTACACTAAACGCCTACAAAATATCAAGGGTACACCTCTTGATTGGGTATTTTATGAT
Source organism: Sesamum angolense (assembly GCA_034509725.1). NCBI lineage: Eukaryota > Viridiplantae > Streptophyta > Magnoliopsida > Lamiales > Pedaliaceae > Sesamum > Sesamum angolense. The sequence goes on along the minus strand of JACGWL010000005.1, from coordinate 15,272,925 downwards.
TTATTTTGATTATTTTTTAATTTTTACGCTTTCTGGGCCAATCTACTTCCTTAAAAATGGCGACATACTCATCAGATTTATATAAATAAAGTGTTCTGTCATGGTTTCTTGATGAGGAGGTTGTTGGAATAGGTAATCATAAAGCCATTAGATGTTTGTTTTGGGTACTATTCGTCAATCTTTATAAAAAAATAATATTGTCCTAATGAATATAGTAAGTATTCATCAAAAGCATTAGTGTTGTGCTTACTACTTACATTGAATGACGTTTCAGTATCACAACAAATGCATTGACTCGCGCACATCATCATATGAGGCCTTGTGCTTGGTTGGTACAACTGAAATGTCCGGTTTCGATAGTATGGGATTAATCCTCGAACTTGAGGAATCATGGAAATTGTGTGCATACAAAGACTGTATCTTGAATCTGGTTTGTATCGTGAGTGTTGGATTAATAGGTGACCAAAAAATCAATTGAATTGGTAGTTTTGGGAACCATTCATCAATCTTTATCAAAGTAATATTGTCTTGATGAATATGGTAAGTATTCATTATTGGTATATGCGTTCGTTGTGCTTATCAATTACGTTACTTTATCGTCACAACAGATGCACATTGGATGGCAGCTGTGAAACCAACGTTTTTTTTCTTGGTAAAGGTAAATTTCATATAACAAAAAGGAGTATAGAGGTACAATGCGAAGATTGGATTCTTCCGCATTATAGTCCCACATAATTTTCCAAAGTATATACAAAGCATAAGTACTTATCGAGTTTGAGAGTTCATTACTAATGACGCGTTGTTTATATTCCTCAACAATACTATGTCCAAGGACACACAGCGTCCGCTCGATGTTTTGGAATCGATGTCGATTACGTTCCTGTCATAGGTGATAGACCAAGTAAGCCAGCAAGTTCCTGTATGCCACATTAAAGGCGCAATCAACTCCGGCCATTCATTCCCGATATGGCCACGAGAACTGTATATACCTTCGGATAACTCTAATGCAACACTGCGAATAACAACATTCAGAGAACAAGTGATGATGTGTCTTAAGCTGTGCATCATCAAACAAGATGCATGCTCCATCAATATGACTCAGCCAAGGTTTGTCCAGAGTGGAAAGACTTCACAAAATAGGAAGCTGTAAGGTGAACATGTTCCTCAGAATCTTAAAAGGACCCAAAAGTAGTGAAGACCATCCTACCTTAGGACCTTAAGGACGAAATAAACCATATGCTGCAGCATTAGAAAGGCTACCTCCAGTAGTTCTGCACTCAATACGATCTAGATCCCATGAATAATTGGAAGGGAATAAGTAATCTCCACATGTTGTATATCAGTAATGGCTGGCCAATGCCATTTGCCCATCGATTATCAATCTCTAAATCTTATCTGTGGTGGTTGTGCCCGTGTTACTCAGACCCCTGGGAAATCTCAATATAAGAGGCCCAAGATAATGCCAAGGATCCTGCCAAAGAGAGAACATATCCCCACTGCCAATACAATAGACCATATGAGGTAATAGATCAGCCCGAAGCCGGAGTATCTTCCTTCATCCCCATGAACCGTCAATGACACCGTCCACACCATCTTGTCACGTAGTCGAATCTGGTATATCCACCGAACCCATATGGATGAATGGTTATTTTGAATGACTTCCCAAAGCCTTCGAGACATCATAACTAGATTAGGAGCTATAATGTCCCACACAACAAGTCCCCCTTTGGCAACAAATTTACACACCTGGGATTATGAAACTTTTGAGTAGTTGGATCTCGAAGTCCCTTTTCAAAGGAATGCCTGTAGTCGTTTCTCAATCTCACGTATAATAGTTTTAGGCAATATGAAGGCTATTACCCAGTAGGTATTAAGTGCCATCAAAACAGATTTGATTAATTGAAGTCGTGCTGCAAAAAGACAATCAGATACCTCCCCAACCTTGGATACGATTATCAATCTTCATTAGAAGAGGCCGACAGTTCGCCAATGATGTCCTTGAAGAGATGAGCGGCAGATCAAGATATGTTATCGGGAGGTGACCTTCTTGGAATCCAAGTACCTCAAGTAATCGGGTTCTATCTATGTGAGCAGCTTTAGACAGAATCAGCTAACTTTTCCCTAGGTTAACATGCAGCTATGACAAGGTAGCAAACAAATCAAGTCCTCTCTTGAATAATGCAATAGAATAGTCATCTGCCACACAAAATAGTTAGAGGTCATCAGCAAACCCCAATTGGAAAAAACCTAAATCTTCACACTTTCAGTGAAATCTGAATGAGGTATCTTGTTCAATCATTTGCTCCAATATCAATCGGAGTACCTCCATAACTGGGACAAAAAGATATGGGGACATTGGATCCCCCTGCCTCAGTCTTCTGGTGCCCTTAAAGAAGTCATGTCTAGCTCCATTAATATAGATCGAGAAAGTAGGTGTAGTGACACACTCTTCACACCTAATCAATACCTCCGAAAAACCAAAGAGTCGCATCACCGCAATTAGAAAATCCCATTCAACAGTATCGTATGCCTTTCGAAAATCTACCTTTAAGGCACATCGTCTAGGAAAGTGTTGTTAGTTGTAACCCGTAAATAACTCCTGTGCTAGGAGAATATTATATCCAATCTTCCTACCCAACATAAATGCATTTTGTGAGGGACTAATTAGCCGATCCATGACCTCTCTGATGCGGTGTACTAGTATCTTTGTAATGGCCTTGTACAGGACATTATAAAAGAAGATGAAAGTCTTAAACAGAGAACTTTACAAATGAGAGCAAGACGAGTCGCGTTCACCTGCTTAAGAACGTGGCCATTATCAAAGAAATCCAAAATAGCTCGAGTAACCTCCTCCCTTATAACAGCCAAGCTGCCTTATAGAATGCAACTGACTAACCATCTGGCCTTGGTGACTTATCCTTAGCAATGACAAAAAACGCCATTTTCACGTCCCCCCCGTCACCGGTCTAACCAGTCGCAATCCTTCTTTAGGGAAGATGAAATGAGAAACCCATCTCTTATACCGGTTCAGATCAAGTGCTGGTGTTCTCCTTTCTCCACCCAACAATCTCTAATAGAACCCAATGAAGTTAGCAATAATCTTATCAGAGGATGTATGGGTATGCCCATCATCGTCCTTAATTTAGAACACATGCATAATAGCCCATCTAGCAACAACTCTTCTGAAGAAAATTCTCGAGCACTTGCCACCCCCTTTCAGCCACTGCATCTTTGCTTGTTGTTGAAGCATACTCTGTTCAAGTTTAACAATTTTCAAATAGACCAATATGGAACAATGTTCTAATTGCATCAATAATGGACTATGTCTGTTTTCTCATAAGAGGTCCTATGCTATCTCCAAGTACTTCTTATCAAGTTTGACATTTAATCATAGGTCCCCCTTCTTCTTTCATTGTTGTCGAAACACCAATTTAAGAGCTTTGAGTTTTCGTGTGATCGAATGCATGGCGGTTCTGACAAACTGATGCTTCCAAATATTCTGCATTGTAGGAATAAAATCTATTCTAACATAAAGTCCAGAGATGATGCCAAATAATTATCAAATCGAAATATGCGTATAGAGGTATTATAGAGGTCGCCCTTAAGGACAAAAAGGGAATGGTCCGAAGTGCGCGGATTTAGGCTGACATAAAATGCTCCCGGCCACCTTTTTAGCCATCTATCATTCACCTTCATTCTGTCAAGTCTCTTCCATAGGCTACAACTTCCAGTGCTGTAGTTGTGCCATGAAAATAGTTCACCTTGCAGCGGCAGTATGATGAGTCCAGTCTGAATAAGGCAATCCCAAAATTCCTCCATTACCGCTCGAATATCCCCCGAGTTGCCACATATTTAACTCAAGTCAACAATTATGTTAAAGTCCCCCATCACCAACCAAGGATCACCAGTAATAGCATTTTCAAGCTGGATTAGGATTGCCATAATTCTCTACGTTCGACCAATTCATTTGCCCCATAGACCATAGAAATTATTACCGTCATATGTAATTGTCTAATCAATAAACGACAATGAACAATTTGTGGATGAATAGAAAGAATCTCAGCATCAACCTTATAATGTTTCCATGCAAGTCATATACGTGTCCCATGACTCGTATAATCCACAAACCATTGCCAAGCATGCGATACAAGAGATTGAACATGAGAAACATTTTGAGCAGACACCCTAGTTTCAAGTAATCCAATAAACTGTAATCGACATTCAGAGGTCAAATCCCTTACCGCCACCTAGTGATCCTGACGGTTGAAGCCTTGAATATTCCACACTTCCATATTAATCATCATATACATAAAAAGGGTTGCTGCTATTAGGACCCCGAGTTGAATAACCTGCTAGATTAGTATTATCCATAAGGACATCAAAAGAATTATATAAAATAATTTCTTTACATTTTCCCTCGTTATGCACTATAGAGGGCGAGATATCTCGATTTAGGTCACCATCAGTCAGATCTTCATTTGGCATCTCAATCACGGGAGTTTGTGCCTGTATCTTTGGTTCCACTGCTTGAGGTGGCAACACTTTAGGCTTCTTAGCTGGTAGTCGTTGCACATAAATGGATATAGGAGGCTTCCTGCTTGGCTGTGCACTTGGACACTTGTTCGTTTGGTGTCCCAGGCTATTACATGAACAACATTTCGATGGAACCCACTCATATTCCACATCAACATGACACGGCGTCTCTCCTCCATCCCCCCTCAGAATCATAATGACAAGGTGTTTTGCCAATTTGGAGGATATATCCAACATAATTCACACACGAGCAAAATACAGTATTGTGCATGATTTTGTGATCGCGTCTAGGTACAACGAACGCTCAATACCACTTGCCACCATCCTAAGTCCTTTAGAAGTCCAGAATACGATCGACAAGTGTCGAAGTTTAATCCAAATGGACACCCAAGTATGCCTATATTTTCTAAATGCCAGTCTTAGTTCCTAATCCAAATGGGCACCCGAGTATGTCTATATTTTCTAAATGCCAGTCTTGGTTCCTACCGCTGGAGTACGATTAGCTAGCCTAGAATAACCAAGGACCTCCCTCAGTTACTTCCTCCATTGCAGCCACTGTCTTAAACTAAAAAAAAATTATACCCATTCACAGTAGCAATAACCTCCTTCACTGATGGCCATACTGAGCGGACATATTCATTGAGGTGATGGAAATGCGACTTACAACCTAGAAAATACCCTACTGCTGTTGCTGCCCAACGGCATGACCCCTTTCGCAACAAGTCCAATGAGGGATGAACAATAATCTAACCATTTTGGGTCACAGGGGGAATATAGGATAAGGTTTTAAGTAAGGAATTATCAGATACATCAACAAATTTATCATCAGTTGCAAAAGGATCATTGGTGTAAAGTGGTACGTTACCGATGAACAACCCCGTAGGAGGCGAAGTCGTGAGGAATGTAGAGGTTGTAGGTACCAAACTCAAAGCAGAAGTCGCCTTCCAAATAGGTTCATTCGGTAACAAATTCGTGCATGGTGGTGTTAGAGAGCCCTCAATAAGCAATGAAACCCTAGGTGTGGCAGGAATCCATAGCGCGCGTCAATAAATTACTACGCTGGAGTGGGAGTAACCAAGTCCATCATCGTGGCAGATCCTACTAGCATCCCCATAGTCACTGGAGTGGTTTCTATGATGGTAGACAGTCTGTCCAACACCCTAGTGTCACCTTCCAAATCTGGCGATAAAACCTTAGGCAATGAAACCGCCTCAGATGGAAAACCCTAGTTGGTAGCACAAGTATAATCACTGCCTATTCAGTCATGGACAGACGAGGAAAGCGCCATACCGGTCAAGAAGGTTGTAGTGGCCAGAACGGAGTCAATTGACAGGACACAACAGACCAAAGTCTCATGGTGTTTGAGGTTGATCAGTTGTGTGACTTAATGGTTCCGATTTTCTGGATCCATCATGATATCAAATCCTCAAGGGCAGTCATGGACGCTCGGTCCCCTTCATCGATCACCTTCGTGGCCAACGCAAAAAATTCTCGGAAGTTGAATTCGAATTTAATTAGTGAGCACGTAACTTCGTCTATGACGTCCAGATTTTCCAATTGCATCCCCTCTGATGATGCGTCCTCATCTCCATCATTTGACGCTATCTCATCATCGATCGCTGGGAAGTCATTTCCGTGGATAGTAGTGTGTGTAATTGGTGTAGTATGTGAGAGAGAACAGAGAGAATTAGAGTCCATACTTTTTTCTTATATTCGTGAATGATTATGAAACCAACTTTTGAGGGTTAGTCTAAAAAGTTTCGAGTTGAGGACTTTGAGATTGGGTATCGAGAGTCCTATAAAGGTATGCACTGAACATTGGATTTATTTGATGAGTATCGTGTTTCAACAATGATAGATGTTGAACATTTATGCAACTTTAATGGGTTAGTTGACGAGGTCGTTAGCTGATTGAACTGACTCGTGGGGCATCACCATATGGAAGCCCTGGAGACTTGATAGGTTTGATTGGAATTCTCCGACTCCGATAGTGCGGGTGTAGTCATTAGACTTAAGAAACCATGACAGTCACGCGCACATAAAGGTTGTATCTTAGATCTGGTGAGAGGTGTGTCACGAATATGCTCGTTATAAGTCTTGTTTAGTATAGTCAGAATGTGTAGCGAGAATGGTGAGTTTCAAGAAAATGATCAATCCCGTTTCAGTGCGTGATAAAAGTATCTCCTACACACTTGGAGATACATTCATGCTTTCTGAATCCGTCGCCACAGTGATTGGTCAAATAGAAAATAGTTCTTATATCGAGCAATGGAGCGGACGCGGTCTTGGGTATTAAGCGTAGTTGCCTACTCCAGGATAGAAATTGACACCCAATTCCATGCCCTAAACTTAGTTCGGGAGATAATAAATAGAAGGAACATACCCATATGAAAATCGAGAGCCTAAATGTTCACGCCAACATCCATTTAGATTATAGTGCCACAGATCATTGTTAGGCGATCACCCATGACAATGGGCTTGTGTCGGGCACGAGCCCAAATCTAACTGAGGTGAACCTAAAGTCACACATGCAAATCACCGAGGAGGTGAAGAAATTAATTTGGAGTTAATTTCGAAAGATGTTAAATAATTGAATTATTTGTACATGGGATGTTCCATTGGATGGATAACCCAATATTGTATTGGGCTTACATTGATTAATAAATAAGATTTATTTATTAAGTGGATTTAAGTTTAAGTTTTTAATTGGATTAAATGGCTTAAGGCTTAATTTACTTGGGCCTTGAATTAGATTAGATTTAATTCATCGAACATTTTGGGTTTGTTTTGATATGAATAGAACAAGACCTGGCCCACTAAATTAGGGCCCAAGAACCGAGTTCACTTCCACATTGGAAAAGGAGGTATTGGACTCTTCTCACATAATGAGAGTGGCCGATTTTTTGATTTTGGAGAGCACGAAATCGGCCATCACCTTTAGAAGGTGATGAGCTTGTGCTTTTGAAAAACACAACTAGGTCCTTGATTGTGCTTTCCTCACTTGGTATGATTTGATCATACCTTGTGAGAGGGATCTTGATTAATGTAAATGATTGTAATGTATCTAGACACATCTCAATGTATTTAGACATATTTCTATCATTCTAGTAATTGTAGATATATATATCCTTGATCCCGATTTCGTCACATTGTGTAATTTAATCATACTTGTGAGAGGGAGCTTGATTAATGGAGATTATTAGAATATCTATATACATCTCCATGTATGTAGACACATTTTTATCATTGCATTAATTGTAGATATATATCAAAAACCACAAAGCACTCTCCTTACTCTTTACCCTCTCCAACTCGGCCACCACTCCTCTCTCTCTCTCCCTATCCATTGCTTTGTTCTTCTTGGTCAAAGATTAATTGAAGAACAAAACTGGATTGAAAGGACATACTAATTTCATAGTATGGTTCTTTCCATTCCCATTCTTCCTTTGGCATGATTTATTCTAGCAAAGAGATCTAAGCTTCTTCCAATGCAGATATCTTTAGAGGATCTCTGTGTTAAGATCTAGAAGGTGAACGTGTTTGGAACACAAGAGGAACAAAGCTAGTAGTTGGTAACAAAAAAAACTATAAATGTAACTGTTACATTTATCTTTAATGTATCTCCACATTGCATTTTCTCTATGTGCCCTATATGTTAGAATTTCATGTCTACATATGGTACATCGAACACCCAAAAAAGATCAATGGTACACCCCTCGATTAGTTTTAATATTTTGAACATTTTTTACTTGTTACACTTCCACCGCATTCTCGGGCAGATCCACTCCCTTTAGTTAGATATAGTTATTATAAGTCTTGTCTAGTGCAGTCGAAGTATGTAGTGAGGATGGTGGCTTGCAAGAAAGAATCTATCCCTTGTCAATTTGTGACAACAAGATCTTTTATGCGCTTTGAGATGGTATAAACTCTTTAAGTATATGTTCATAGCGATTGATTAAGTGAGAAGGAATTTCCTACGACGTTTAGTAGAGTAAATGCATCTGCAGTATGAAACACAAACACCTAGTCTAAGATGGGACAGACGCTCAATTCCATGCCCTAGACTAAGGTTCATAGACGATTCAAAATAGGACCGTATCCGTATCGAACTTGGAGTTTAAAAGTTCACGCCACTATTCACCTAGTCTCTAGTGCTATGGACTGTTGTTAGATGACCGTCAAGGTAACAGACTATTTTAGGTTATTGGTTAATCAATTAAATTAGATTTTGTTAATTATGTTGGACACAAGTCAAAGTCTAGTTGAATGTGAATTTAAAGAGTTATACACAAATCACTAGGAAGTGATGGGATTAATTTAAAATCAATTACAAAAAAAGAGAATTAATTTAATTAAATTACATTTAATTCTTAAAGAGCATAAATGATTTGGATCATTCAGGTGGAGTTATCCATTATATAGATGATTCAAAATTTAGTTAATTAGATTAATTGAATTTTTTATTTGATCTATAAATTATTTGGATTAATTTAAAAGAGGCTTGGGCTAGTTAATTAATGGATTGGATTCATTAATTAATTAGTAGATGGACTTATCTAATTAGTCGATTAGATTCATTAATTTAAAATGGGCTAAAAATAATTAGTTGAAGTGATTATATTTGATCTGGCTTAATTGATTAAGTAAATTGGACTCATTTAATTAACAAGTGCATTTTGGGCTTGTGAAATTTAATATTAAAAATTCATTTTCTTTGTTAGGTACTTTATTGGATTTAATTAAATAATAAGCCCAAAAGGATTATTTGTTGGACTCAATTTAACTTATTGGGACAAATTAATCAAGCTCGGTCCAAATGCACCAAGTCTAGCCCATGTTGGCCTTGTCTATGTCAACTTACCTAGTATGGAGAGGAGAAAATAGCTGCTAGGTTGGAAAAGGAGCTAATTTTCGAATTTGAGAGGGTTAGAAGAGTTTATGGGAAGTCGGTACTTCATTCCAAATCTTCCACAACACATTCTCTTTAGACTAGCCAATTTCTCTCTCAAGGACTGAAATCATCCATCTTCATGTGTAGTATTTTCAATCCCTATTCCTATATTTGTTTCTTGCTAGAACGAGGACAAATTCTATATTCCCTATGTGGTGTGGATGATATTAGAGGACTCCTACTTTGAAGTCTTGCGATTTATACACTAGTAGCCTGGGAATATTCCAGGGTACACCCCTGAACGGTAGTAATTCTTTTAACTTTGTGCTTTTTTGCTCATCCGCCCCGTTGTGGCCGATCCACTTCCTTTTGGAGGTATATATGATTGGTCATCCTGGTTACCTTCTTGCAAAGTCCGAACAAGTTTGACGGTTTAAGAGATCCTTATATGACCTTAAACAGGTGTTAAGGTAGTGAAATATTTAATTAAGTCATCAGTTGGGCAAGTTTGACTTTGTGCAATCAAAGTATGATCATTACTTATACATTAAATCTTTTGACACTATTTTGTTAGCACTTTTAGTTTATGTGGATAATATGTTGCTTATTGGTCTGTTGGTAGATGGTATTCATGATATCAAGGGTTTTCTTCATCATTGTTTCATTGTCAGAGACATGGTCCTGCACAGTATTTTAGTATTTTCTCAGGGTTGAAATTCTATGCACGGAGAAGGGTGTTTCTATTAGAATAGATGACCATAAAGCTATTTAGATTATATTCTATATAATTTGTTTGACAATTTTGATGTAATGTAATATTTGTTTGCATAAAAGTAAATATTCATGTATGGCACTGTACTTTGTTCTGTTTACTTGTTTCTGTTAAACTGATATTAACTTCACAATAAAGCCTATAGACCAAACAGTTAATCCGAGAAGTAGGGTTGCGCGTAGATTGGCAACCCTGAAACTAACTTTTGTGGATTGGGCTAAAAATGTATCAAGTTAAAAACCTCGAGACAGGGCATTGAGTGTCCTATAGAGATTTTGCACTAAGTATTATAATGGTGTTTCATCAACGGGAGATGTAGGTTGTCTATGTAACTTTAGTGGGTTAGTTGGCAAGGTAATCGACTAACTGAATTGACTCGTGCGAATTATCATATGGAAGCTTTAAAGGTTTGCTCGGTATGACTTGGATTCCCGACTCCGATATTATGTGATTAGTCCTCAGACTTGAGGAACAATGATAGTCGCATGCACATGATGCTTGTAGCTTGGATTTGGCGAACAATGACTGTGTCGTGAGTGCAATTAGAATGCGTAGTGAGGATGGTGGGTTCCAAAAAAAGAATCCATTCCCTATCAGTATAATGACAAAAGTATATCCTATATGCTCTGAGATCCGTTTTAAGCCCTTAGAATATGTGGCTACAATGACTGAATGGATAAGATAGGTTTCCCCATGACAATTTAGTAGGGCAAATGAAGGTCTCAAGTAATTATGTATTGATGCCTACTTTAGGATGGGAGCCGACGGTCAATTCCATGCCTTAGACTAAGGCAGGGAGATGGTTGATGGAAAGACTATACTCGTAGAATTTGGGAGTCTAAATGTTCACCATTATTCACATAGCCAAGGTTGTGGGCTTGTGTTAATGGACAGGTTTCGATTAATTAGAATTAAATCAAATCCACGTCAAATGGACTTTAACTAAATAAAATTTATTTACAAGCCCATCATTAAATTTCATATCTTTTAGTTCAATTAAAAAACCCTATCGCATTCTCTCTTTCATTTTGTAAATTCAATTTATAAATTGGACCAAGCCCAAATAAATTAATCCACTTAATTTAAGGACTAACTTAAAATTCCAATTAATCCAACTAATTAAATTTCAAATTTTCCAACGGATTGGTCTAAATAAATGACCCAATCATTTATTCCCTTCAAGAATTAATTTAATCTAATTAAACCAATGCGACTCTTCTGGAATTAATTTCAAATTAATTCCATCCCATTCTAGTGGTAGTGTGCGATTCTTTAAGTTCACCCTCAACTAGACTTAGGCTTGTGTGACTAACACAATTAATTAATTAAATTTAATTAATTATTTCCGATTATTCCATAATAAAAAATAACCCATTACCATGGGTGTCCGTCCAGCAACAGTCTATGACACAAGAGATTAGGGTAGTGACGTGTTTAAGCCCCTAGTTTCATACGAGTACGGTCCTAATATCAACCGTCTCCCGACCTTAGTCTAGGGTATGGAATTGGAAGTTGGGTCCCATTTTGGACTAGGCATCTATACTTATAACTTGAGTACTTGTTTGCCCTACTTATTGAATCGAGAAACTTATCCCATTCACTCAGTCACTGTGGCTACTGATTTTGAGGGCATAAACGGTTCTTAGAGCGTATAAGAGGCACTATTGTTATAATAATGACAGGGAACAAATTCTATTTTGGAATCCACCGTCATTGCTACATACTCTGACTGTACCAGATAAGATTTATCGATAGAGACACCGCTCGCCATATCCAAGATACAGTCTATGTATGCACGTGACTGGCATGATACCTTAAGTTCGAGGACTAATCTCGTTCTATCAGAATAAAAAATTATAGACATACTGACCAAGCCCTCAAGGCTTCCATACGAAGATTTCCATGAGTCAGTTCAATCAATCGACTACTTTGCCAACTAACCACTCAATTTGCATAGACAACCTACCTCTCCTGTCGACGGAATAGGGCTGTAATACTCAGTGCAATTCTCTATAGGATACTCGATGCCTTGGCTCGAGGTCCTCAACTTTGAACATTTCAAACTAATCCTTAAAAGTGTTAGAATAGATGACCAAAAAGTCAATAAGATTGGTCTTTATGTTCGCTTTTCTGACAATTTTGATGTAATTGCACTATTATTTATGAATAAAGTGAGTATTCATTATTTGGTAATTATATCTGTTGTGCCCACTAATTATGCTTAAATTCTTAACATCACAACTAAGCTCACAAACTAAATTGTACGACCTACATAGTTGGGTTCCGCATTGGATGGTGGCTACGAAACCAACTTATGAGGGTTGGGTTTGAAATATTCCAAATTGAGGACCTCGAGACTGGGTATCGATAGTCATATTGAGACTTGCAGTAAATATTGCACTCATTGGATGAGTGTCGTGTTTCATCGGTGATAGACGTTGGACGCCTATGCCATTTTAGTATGTGGTTGACAAGGTTGTCAAGCTAACTGAACTGACTCACGGGAAGTCATCATATGGAAGCCCTAGAGACTTGGTCGGTATGACTGGAACTTCTTATCTTCGATAGTACGGGATTAGTTCTCGGACTTGAGGAACCATGGCAGTCACATACATATGATGGTTGTATCTTAGGTCTGGCAAAAGATGACCATATCTTGGATGTGATTATTATAAGACTTTTCTGGTGCAGTCAGAAGATGTAGTGAGGACGGTGGGTTTCAAGATAGAATCCGTCACCTGTTAGTATATGACAATCGAGTCTCCTATGCAATCTGAGATTGTTCGAGCTCTTAGAGTATGTGGCAACAACGATTGGTTGAGTAGGGAATGGTTTCCTACGTCAATCAATAGAAGGAATGCACCTTGAGTCGTTGAGCTTAATGTCTAGTCCAGGAAGAGAACCGACGCCCAATTCCATGACCTAGACTTAGACCTGGGAGACGAATGATGGAAAGACCATACCCGAATGATACTTGAGAGCCTAAATATTCAAACCAACATTCACCTAGTCTTTAGTGCCATGGACTGTTGCTAGACGTCCATCTATGGTGCAGGGAATTTTTGATTAATGGTTAATTAAAAATAATTAATTAAGAACACAAGCCCAAGTTTAGTTGAGGGTGAACCTAAAGTGTCACACACAAATCACTAAGGAATTGGTAGAAATAATTTGAAATTAATTTCAAAACAAACAAATTAATTTAATGGAGAATATATAAATGATTGGATCATTTATGGAAAATTCCATTTGATGAATGCCTCAGGAATTACTTAATTGGATTAATTAATTTTGGGCTTAACACCTTTAAATCAATTGGATTAATTTATTGGGTATGGCTTAATTAACTAATTGGATCAATTAATTATTATTTGGACTTAGGTTTAGTTAATTAGATTAAATGAATATTGACTTTGGTTGGGTTTGATTTAATTTTATTAAATCAAGTCCAATACATACTTGAAGTCCAAGCCATTTGAGGGAGATTGGAGCAAGTTAAGAAGGAGTTGATTTTCCTCAACATGATGAACATTATGGAGTGGTTATTTCATCATGGTTGATGTTATATGCATGTGTGTGTATAGGTATCCTTGAAATATGATTGTGTTTAGAAAATATGTATTAATTTTTCTTTTAGTTTTCTCTAAATGTATGGTTTTATTTCAGTTTGCAATTGTAGAAATTAAAAAAAAAAAAATTAAAAACTGAGCAGTACTGTCGTTGCGTCCCTACCGGCAGATCACTAGTCAGCAAGGCGCGCAAGCCCTCCAGCGTGTGTCCCGGCATGGTAGTGCACGCGACTGGCAGTAGATGACCGTCTACAGTTTGGACGACTGGGTCATTTTTTTTTTATTTTTCTTGGAAAAATCAAATTTTCTTATTTCTGCTCATTTTATGAAATTATTAATTTTGACAAATTTTAATTTTGATTAAATTGGATTTTTTTCTAAAATTAAATTATGCCTTAGATTAATTTGAAAATGATTTTCAAATAAAAAGATAATTTTTTGGTACATTGGATGTATGGTTGATATCCAATTCTAATAGCGTCATCAGTGTTGGAACTATGACTAAAAGTCAATTGGATTGTTTGTTTGCCATTCGCCAATCTTTTAATAATTATTAAATTGATAAATATGTTAAGAATTCATCAAGTTGGCAATGTGTTTCATTGTGCTTACCACTGATACTGAACAGGATTTCAATTTCACAACAAAATGCCCACAGACTGGAAAAGGTTAAACCCGTGGAGTTGAGTTGCGCATAGGTTCGGCAGCTATAAACCAACTCCTGAGGGTCGGTTTAAAACGTTCCAAGTCGAGGACCTTGAGACAGGATATCGAGGGTCCTATAGACACTTGCACTAAGTACTGCAACCGTGTTTTTTCAGCAAGAGTCGTAAGTTGTGAAGGAAACCGAGTTCCTCGTGGATCGGCCAGGGAACGCACGAGTGGAAGCGCAAGGACATCAAATAAAATTGAGAGCAATAAACCGTGGTTCCAAGGGGTGTACCCTTGGAGTTCCTAGGCATTTGATGTAAAATAATAAAATTAAAAAAAAGTAGAAATAAAGGTGGGCTATGGTGAAAAGAAAAAGGAGAGGAACCATAATGTAAATTGAAATTTACCTCTTTCGATTTGAAGCGTTTGTTGTTCTCCTTTGTTCTTTTCAGTCACCCAAGGCTCCAACGCTGGAACCCTCTAGTTTGTCCAGACCACACCGGAGTTAGGACCTCTTGGTCTCCTTGCTAGAAGAGAACAAGAGATAGAAGAAAATTACACCAAGTGCGAAGAGAAGAGGCGGGGCGGCCGAATTTCTTGGAGACTAAGGTAGGATTTTTTTTTTTTTTGTGTAATATTGTAATTAATTATTCCAAATAATTATTTATAATATATATGCCTTGTATGGATATTTTAGAATGTGTCTAGGTTCATTCTAACATCCATAAGGTAATATGTCTCTTTATTCTAAATAAAGAGTGACTAGCATGGAACTTTCCAAAAGTTAGATTGCTAGTCGAATGTTTTCTTTTCTAGAATTTTCATGTGTTTATTTAAGTGTGTTGGCCGATTTTTATTCTTAAAAGTACAAGGTCCAACTAATTTCAATTAAATCTAATTTAATTAATATTCGCTTAATTAAGCCCATTATGTATTTAATCCAATTAAATACTTAAGCCAAAATAGTCTTTATTAATTACTAAGTCCAACTTATCAAATAATAAGGACAAGCCCAAAGTATAAACTAATCCTATTAATTTAATCCTTGGGCCTTCCATCCAATGGATCCTTCATCTTATAAGTAATCTAATTACTTGCAAAATTAATTCCAAATTAATCCCTTGTTCCTTCCGGTGATTTGTGTGTGACTCTTTAGGTTCACCTTTCAACTAGACTTGAGTTAGTATCCAACACTATTATTAATTAAATCACATTTACTTAATAATTCTTGATCAACCCTTGATTCAAGAAAATCCATCACCATGGGTGGTCGTCTAGCAACGGTCCATGGCACTAGAGACTAGGTGATTATTCGTGTGAACTTTTAGGCTCTCGAGTTCATACGGGTACGGTCCTTCCGTCTACCGTCTTCCGGCCTTATTTTAGGGCATGAAATTGAGTGTCAATTCTCATTCTGGACTAGCTGTCTATGCTTAATAGTTGAGATCACGTCACGCCAAATTTCTCGATATAGGAATCATTTTTTCCTATTCGACCAATGACTGTGGCCACAGCTTCATAGAGCGTGACCACATCTCCAAGTGCATAGGAGATACCTCTATCACGTTTTGACAAGGGACGGATCCTCTTTTTGAAACTCACATCTCCAAGTGCATAGGAGATACCTCTATCATCTACAAGTGCATAGGAGATACCTCTATCTCCAAGCGCAGCGCAAGCGCGAAAAATCGAAAAACGATTAAACATGCAAAAATTAACGAAATTAGTACCCGATCAAGGGGTGTACCTTTGATCTTTTCCGGGCTTTCGGTGTATTAAATATAAAAACATAGGCCAAGAAATCATGAGAAAAAAAACAAGGAGTAAAAACCGTAAATGGAGTTTTACCTTTGTCATTTTTCTCGTACAACTACAAGCATTGTCTCCTCTCTGTTTTTGTTACTGGATCTATCCACGACGAGACCTCGATCTTGAGATCCTCCCATAAATGACACACCACCACTAAAGGATGTGGAGATTTCGTGTTACCAAAATCTCCATGAAAGAGATGGAGATCAACACAATCGCTATGAATTAACGTGTTTCGATCTCTCTTTCGTTTTTTCTTTTGATCTCTAAGACCAAATGAAAAATTGATATGGAGAACATGGAAGAGAGAGAGAGGCACGAAATTTTTGAGGTTTGGAGAGGCTAATATGTTTTGTGTGTGTGGCTAGGGTTTAATTAAGGTATATATGTGACCTAGTCATACACATCTAGGAGTTCTAACATAGTTAGGCTCCAAAACAACCATCCTAACCCTAACCAACCCTTAAGCACAAATTTTGCCTTCTAAATCAGCCAAAGAACCTTCCAAAATTGTCCTCCTTGACTTAGCCAAGGTCCAACCAAGGCCTTGGGCTTGTATTTAATGAACCGGGCTCAATAGGATCAAGCCCACGTCTCATGGACTTATATTAAATCTAATTTAATCATAAGCCCAACATTAAATTCCTTAACTTTTAATCTATTTAAAAGATCCAAGCCCATGCTCTCTCTTTCAATTTATAAATCAAATTTATAAATTGGACCAAGCCCTATAAAATTAATTCAATTAATTTTACTAGCTAACTTGAAATTCTAATTAATCCAATTAATTAAATTTCAAGTTATCCATCCAATGGATTGATTTAAATAAATGATCTAATCATTTATTCTTTTCAAAGATTAATTTAATTCAATTAAATTAATCCGACTCTTCTAGAATTAATTTCAAATTAATTCTATCCCACTATAGTGGTAGGGTGTGACTCTTTAGGTTCACCGTCAACTAGACTTGGGCATGTGTGACCAACACAATTAATTAAATCTAATTTAATTAATTATTTCCAATTATCCCATAACTGGAAATAGCCCGTTACCATGGGTGGTCTTCTAGCAACAGTCCATGGCACTAGAGACTAGGTGAATATCGGCGTGAACATTTAGGCTCCGAATCTATACGAGTACGGTCCTACTGTCAACCGTCTCCTGGCCTTAGTCTAGGATATGGAATTAGGTGTCGGTTCCCATCCTTGACTAGTTAACTATGCTTAACACTCGAGATGCGTTTACTCTATTGATCCGATCTAGGAAACATACTCTTGATCGATCAATCGTTTTGGCCAAAGACTTTTAAAGTCTAAACCATCTCAAGGTGCATGGGAGAACTCTCTGTCATATAATGATAGGGGACAGATCCTCTCTTGGAATCTACTGTCCTCGCTACATACTCCGACTCTTAATGCAAGTTTCATAGGACACTCGATGCCCATTCTCGAGGTCCTCGACTTGGAATATTTCAAACCCAATTCTTGGCAGTTGATTTCATGACCGCCATTTAATGCGCGGTCCAATTGTTGCCGGTTGTCAAATTGGTTTGTGGACTTTGTTGTGATGATTAAGATAAATACAAACATACATGATGAGCACAACAAAGAAAATGTCAATCAGCGATACTCATTTTTCACTAAATAATATTACATAAAGATCAAGTTGTTGTCAAATAGATTACATGTTCGCCAATTTAATTGACTTTCAAGTCACCTATTCTAACAGGTCGTCTATGCAGTTTTAGTGGATTAGTTGACAAAGTAGTCAACTGATTGAACTGACTCGCGGGAATCGTCACATGGAAGCCTATTAAGGCTTAGTCGGTTTGACTGGGATTCTCAATTTCGATACTACGAGATTAGTCCTCGGATTTGAGGAATCATGGAAGTCACGTGCATATGAAGACTGTATCTTGGATATGGCGAGCGGTGGTCGTGTCGTTGAGGCATGGTCATTATAAGCCTTATACAGTGTAGTGGGAGTATGAAGCAATGACGGTGGATTCCAAGAGAGGATCTGTCCCCTGTCAGTATATGACAAAGAGTTCTCCTATGCACTCTGAGATGGTTTAGACTCTAAAAGTCTTCGGTCAAAGCGATTTGACCTAAAGTTTCAGAGTATGTCGACCAAAGATTTTACCTACCCAGTAGTGAAATCTGCTAATAAAGCAAAATGGCTCCCATAGAAAGTACATAATGGAAATGTGCAATCACATAATAAGTATCATGTAGAGAAATGTCTAGCCCAAAATTTGCCAGAACTATTCCCGTGAGTCCTCCTATGATGAGAAAAAAGATGAACCCTGCAGCAAATAACATGGGTCTTTTGTATTTTATCGAACCACCCCACATGGTAGCGATCCAACTAAAGATATTGATTCCGAATTAATCATCCTTTTAGGTAAACCTTTGCTTGCTAGGCAAGAGGATAGCAAGTTAGAAAGGGATAGATTTTGTAGATTGGATTAGTAGAGTAAATACGTCTCGAGTATAAAGCATAATTGCCAAGTCAAGGATGGGAACGATGCCCAATTTCATGTCCTAGACTAAGACCAGTAGACGGTTGGTAGTAGGACTGTACTCTTATGGATTCGAAGCCTAAATGTTCACGCCAATATTCACCTAATCTCTAGTGCTATGGACCGTTGCTAGAAGACCACAATCACCGATCTCTAGTGTGGTAAATGTGGAGCGCAAGGACACAATGCTAGGGGGTGTTAAAGCACAAATGTAATCATTGTACCAAATGCCAGCAGCCAAGTGCAATAGGTACAACTTGAAGTATATTTTCATTTTAATGTTCTCAATGAATTCCTATAACTAACAATGATTGTCTTTGTGTAACAGATTTCAAAAAAAGGAAAAGGAATTGTGTCGGAATCTAAAATGCAACCTGAAGTGCAATTGCAGACTAGAACAAGAAGTGTATACTTGTTTTGCTTATCAATATAACTGTTACTTTTCTCCTTTTAAAAATGACCAATTTTATGTGTTTTTACAGGGACATGTGTCAGGTGAACAACTACAAAATTGCAGGTATGAACTGTTTTATTTTTTTGTTGTTTTGAATTGTACATGAATTAACAAATTGTCGTATCAATAGGTTAGAATAAAAGGCAAGGGGATAAAAGTACAACAAGAAATGTAGAGAAGAACAAGAAGTGCATGTCTTGTTCAATTATTGCTTATAAAATTTGCATTTTATGCTGTAATTTTTAATGATTGTTTGTTATCTATAGGGACATATTCCAATTCCAGGTACAATCATGAGAAAGCCTCCAAAGCCAGCTCAAATAGCACCACCAATGTTCAAACATTTGCAACAATGCTAGAAAGAAGTGAAGATCAAGGAACCTGCTCCATTTGTAGAGCAAGAGCAAGGGAGTTCAGGCTCAACCCCATCAATAGTTAGAGGAGGCAAAAAAAAATTATTGCTATGTCAAATCTAAATAGAGCAAATGACTAAACAGAAGAAAGGCAAGAAGAAAGCTGAATGATTTTACTTACTGTTGGACACTTTTTGTTGGAATTGGCTGTTGAATGTATGTATTTTGGTAGGACAAAACTGCACAAAATGCCTTAGTTTTGGCTTTGTTTTGGTGGATGAAAATTTAAGGGTGCAATTATATAAGTATTGTCTTTTAATTTGAATTTAGCAGGCCTTTTGATTATTGGTGTTTTATCTTAGTAGGCAGGTTGTACCAAAATAGTTGTGCATTTTCTGTGGGAAAAATGCATGCTATTCCTTGTGATATACGAAATGTACAAAATACCCCCTCTGTGAAAACAAAATATCAAAGTATCCCCTATGTTTTTAAAAATAGAGCAATCACCCCTTGCCCCTAAAAGTGCACTATACTTTCCTTATGTGCGATTTCAATTGATTTTTAAAAAATAAAATATTATTTTATATTTAAATATAATATATACTAATATTATTCAGAGGGCAAAGTGTATTTTATCCCGAATTATTTGAAAATTTCAATATTCAAACTATGCAATTTAAAAAAAAATAAAAACGATAAAGTTAAATTAAGATTATTATAATTAAGGTGAAATAGTAAAAAAAAAAAAAAAACAAAGTTGAATTTATTTATAAAAAAGCCAAAGCAGCTAAAGAGCTTCTAACATTTGCCCTGAACGATTTTTGTTTTAGTAGCTTCAAAAGCATACATCAGCATTCCAAACACCTTAAATCAAAAATTGAAAAGCGCCGCTTAAAAAGCTCGGGCAAACATGACCCATATTTCCAGTCCTACATAAAATAAAACTCACCATTATCAGGATCTCAATTATTAGCTACATAAAGTACAATGATTTATCATTCTGAAATCACCCCATCAGAAAGCCATCCACTGATTCAACCATCAAGACAAATATAAATAAACAACTATAGAAAGTCGTTGGTTTGCACTAAATTACATCACCCTTCTATCTAGAAGACAAGACAAGACTGCTACGCTTATGCTGCATGATGTAAATTTGAATCTGTTGAAAATTTTCAAAACCCAAGGTACGAAATCAAGTTGCTTCTATCTTTTGCTCAAAAGGTGAATTTTTTTTTTCCTCCTTAATTTCAGAAGTAGATGCAGTGCTTTTAGAAACCCCAAAACAGCTGTTTAACGCCAGAAACTGCTTCTTCTTAAACTGTTCCAAACACTGTCGTAATCAAGTCCTTGGGCTCTTTATCACTAATGATAACAACTCATAGTTAATGAACAAAAAGTAACTATAGAAGGAAAAGGAACCTGATAACCAAACTCTAAGTAAGCTCGAGTGGCATGTAACAGCGAACTGGTTGATGGCCTTCTGTATCACTTCCATGGCCACTCCAGTTGTTCCAGATTGCCTTTGCTTATGTTCCAAGCTCCTTGAGCAATCTCATGAAATAGCTGTTCCCAGCCCCAGCTAGAATAGCCTAGAAAGAACCAGTAATCATAAACCGATTGGTTACCGACTCTAATTTCTTCGAGTAGGCTGTGTGCGCCTAATTGATCAATGAAGTAAATGTTTGGTAGAACTTCAATGGATTGGCCTTCAATGAATTTGTGTGTTAAAGCAACAAGAGGCATTCCACGCATCACAACAGGGCCTCCAAAAGACAGGGGGCCCTCCTTTAACAATTCATATCCTTCTTCAAGATTTTCAAGAGAGTCCCAATTGATATGTTTGTTAACAATCAGACCTTGAAATCCCGTGCTTTGATGCACTTTTACTAATAGAATTTTGGATTCGTCAAATGGATGAGCGTCCAGAAGCTTATCCGTTGCACTCAGAACACAACCAGCAAATAACTGAGGCCTTTGATGTGAACTAACAGCAAGTTGAGCATTTATTTAACTCCTGCATTTTGCAATCTGTCTTTGAGTAGAATTTCTTGGTGCAAGCTCCTACTTTGTGGACCCTGTTTTATAGATTTCTGGTTCTGTAGAGAACCTAACACAGGAAAAGGACATTGCATTCCACTAAAGTCAGCTTTCAGTAACTAAATACCATCTCTGAGTTTCAACATAGTAACATACACGATTCAAGGAGACAACTGAAAAATAGACGCCTCACCAACTCTACAATCCCATTAAGCCCTAGACCTGAAAACAGTTGGCTGAATCGTCTTCCTATGCTTAGTTTATCTATATATTTATCAAGGCTCAATGTTTTAGACTAACTTTAGTTTACAAAATATGATTGACTAAAATCTCTTTAAATACACTTATCTCTTCCACAAATATTCATCTCTTTAATTAATAAATTCTATCGATAATGCTCTATTCATGCACATTTAAAATTAATTAATTATATCAGTTTTGACAATTTTATTCATTTTATCTGTCTTATCTTTTATTTAACAATAAATATAATAAAATTTAAGTTTTGCACGCACATCAAATATGCTTCCATAGCTATTACATATAGAAATTGATGACAAGGCAAAGCTAGATACATGAATCTCTGCACCTAATTACAGGTATGTAAGTAAACTTATAAGGGTCCAGATCGTTGAAGGATTTACTAATTCGACATTGTTTTTGGTAAAGCCACAGTTAATGAATGATGAAGGAGAAAGGAAAACCTCATCAGCACAAGCAATGTGTATCTGCTGCATGATAAGTTAAATTTTTAAATGTGCAAGGTCAGCAGAAATAAGTTCTGATGAATGAGATCGGAACTTACGCACACTGAACTGATCCAAATCACGCCAAAAGGTATTTCAGAAGTCAAATGAAAAAGGGGAGTCCATCCATGTCATCATGAATGAACCTGACATTGGAAACACGAAAAGACAAAGAACAGTTAATCTACAAAACTTACTTTTATCCATGAGAAGATCTAGAACACGGCTCCCATGAGCAGCCAAAAACTTGATGATATCAGATACTGCAATCTCTCCTTCATAAGAGACAGTGTTGTTCTTCCTTTCCGCTGGAAATAACAGCAAAAGTGGATAAACTTCCCTCTGCAAATTCAGTTTCATCATATGAATAAACTGATAAGGAATCCATAGACACAGGGTAAATTAAAACCAATTCTTAGTTCATGTCGATCCGGCCACCGCTAAAAATAGAGCTGATGGTTAGAGATAATTGTCTTGTAGAGTGAGTAAGTTCTCTACCCCATACAGACAGAACCAGATGTAATCAGGGAGCCTCATTGTCACGCAACCCCTCTCCCCAACTGCAGCACTGCCAAGCCACTAATCATTAGCCCAGCTGAAACCCACCTCACAGTCTGCCTTTGTCTACTACATACGCATGGCAAGCAGAGGGGACTGTGTGGATTAGGTAAAGTTTAGTTGGATAGTTGGGTAATTAGCTAGGACTAGGTATAGAGACCAGCCTTAAACCATTTTCTAAAGCTTCAGTGGGTAAGGCATGAACTAGATCTAAAAAACGCAGAACTAGAGAAAGGAATGTGTAATGGGGAAGGTGTCTAAAGCTTCGGTACAGATCCAGTTGCCTGGTCTAATGGGGAAGGTGTCTGGTCATCTGGGTCTACAGAACTAGAGAAAGGAATGTGTAAGCATCTGCTTTATGTGTACCAGCATACACAAGCATTTCTGCATCAGCAACCTTAGGAGCATGAAAGTAGTACCATCACTTGTCATATTTAACATTTAAACTCCTCCGGACTCTGATTTGTTTCAAAAGATTAAGCAATGGATTTCCAGAATATTATCCGGTGGGAGCTGTACTAATGGAGCAAACCTCATTGCATGAGCAAACAGAAACATCATTTTGTGCTAGAGGATAATCAACAGTAAAACCGCAAACCTCAACCCACAAAGAAAACCACTGAGTGCTGCACACAGAAAGAAAAAATTCGATTCAGAAGAACTTGCCACTCACAAGATTTTTGAGGCTCGTAGAGAATATAATGAAGTTGTGGACATCAGACAACTTAAACACTGATGTAGAGTATGCAGAACTTAAGGTCGAAAAATTTTGACATGGACGAAATGGAATACCAATTCATAACAGCGTAAAAATCTGTACAAAGAAATTGGGTCAAATTAATAAGCTACAAAGCTGAATCATGCGACTCTGACACAAAAAGTAAAATGAGGAAAACATGATGAAGAATGCTGCACTGAGACTTCAAGCTTCTAGAAAACAAACTTAAACATTGTCTTATTTGTTACCTAGGAAGCTTTATGATAAAACAAGCTAATAGCAGCTTCCATGTAGGAGGACTTAACATGAATGCTATATAGACCCAACCAAGCAGAGATGCACAAGGGAATTCCTAAGGGAATGAAAGTCGATCTTCCTTTACTTGGTTGTCTGTTTGTAGCTGGAAAATTATAACATGCCAAAAATATCAACTCCGAGAAACTTCTTTGGCAGAACTAAGGGGAAATATGTAGTAAGTCTTATAGCCTTTCACAAACTGATATTCAAGAGTGTGGAGAGCCTAGATTCCAAAAGTGATTCTAGAACCTGGTTACCTTGGTTTCAATGATTCGGTAGCAACTTCACAGGTGCTCAAAATATTTTGAGTATTTGCAATGTTCAACAAAGAAAACTTGACAGCCCTTTTTTGCATGTGAACAACTACCATTATGCTTAGCACATATAATTGTTCAAGCCTATGTAGTCTCAGTTGGGATGATCAAATTGTCAAGGATACTCTTTTCCATTTCTTCTTAGTTTTTGGATCACTTATACAATTGAGATACCATGCACAAGATTGCACATTTGGAGAATGGGCCCACCAAACTCCACGATTTCCACATTTGAGAAATCTATCATCATCTCCAATTTTCTTTGCTTACAGGAATTTGGAAGTTTCTATGACCATCCACCTATCTGCTTGAGATCCAATCTCATCACTAATGATCTTGTCAAACTTAAAATGTGATGCACAGCATGTTGTTCCCAACTCCTTTACCTCTTTCTCACCGCATACATTCTTTCATACCACGTGATATTTAGAAATAGGATACGATAAGAGTCATACCCAGCAGAAATGTCAAATCCAAGATATCCCAAGTCATTGAAACTTGAAAACACATAATATTAGTCCTTTCCCATCAAATAAAAGTCAGCAAAATGTGTTATTTGCACAAAAAAAAAAAAAAAAAAAGAAAAGATCTGTAGTTTGTAACGCGTACCTGCAGTATTGGTTTTACGATCAAGCTGCAATCGTTCAGTGTGCAATCCATCATATAAATAAGGGGAAGGTTCAATGCAGCATCTCCAACATATTCTGCCAGATATCTAAGCCAATGATCAGAATCAGTGCACAAACATTTTATTACTATTGATACTCGTGCTACTAATAGAGAATCATGAGTAACAACACATTTTACATAATCACTTGTCTATGCATGTAAAAAGCATAATAAAAAGGCACAAGAATAAAAGTTAAAGCTTAATTCATAGACAATAAAGGAATGGTAGAAGATTAAAAGACGTCATGAGAACTGAGTAATAATTTTATTGATTCACGTCTGAACTTTTCATGCACTGACAATATTATGTTTTCTAGTTTCCTATTCAACAATGAAGAATAGAAGAATAAGGATGAGTAAATTGACCCGTACTGACCCAAATTGATACTGTCTATGCAACTTCACGAGGTTTCAAACCCAAAATCCAAGACAAGGGGCAGAGGAAGAATCCAGTTTTACCATTTTTCTTTTAGCATAACCAAGCACATTATACGTAGATGATACTACTTTTTCAAGTACCAAGAATTCATTCAACTAGGAAATAGAAAAGTGACTGTCTGCCACTAAATCACAGCCTTCTCTCTTGCATTTATCATTAACACATTCATAATTCCCTTGACCCACTAACTAAAACAAAATTCCATATATATATGGTGATCTGCATCAAGAATGGTGTGTTTCCATCCCCTAACCACTCGGTTTTATGACGACTGCAGTTGCACTTCCAATTTCCATTTCAAATTCTCAAAGAAATGACAGGAGTAAGCACCAAAAGCTCTCCCACAATACAGAATTTTCGACAGCTATTAAAGTTGTCCAGTTAAATTGAAGTACACAACTGCAACATAATAGACACTCGTTTATACTTATGTACCTGCATACATGTCTCTGCATACGCATGCAGCAAGCATTCAAACACAATTATAATACACACATACGCACACATCTATAGAGAGAGGGACACAGAGAGAGAGAGAGAGTATGCATCAGTTTGGAATAATGATTGGCAGAGTAACTCTTGAGGTGCATAATACTTTCTCCCTTGAACTCGACCATCAAAAAGATGTTTTAGGCAGCAGTTATAGGCCTGCACGCAAGCCCTGGTTCCCAGTTCTACTAATTCAAAGTTCTTCATTGAAATGAAGCAACTTTTTTTATGCCAACCATGACAGAGACTGTGGGTCCTATAATATACACTCAAAGACCTAATTTTCAAAAGGAATATCCCTTTCATTTTACCATTTCGAATTCTACTACATAACTTCAATCCAAAACTTTCACCATTCACAATTTTGCCCATTTAGTCCAAGATAATTACATAACTCTTAACAAATTTCTAGGGTCAATCAATGTGTAAAAATTATAGAACAAAACATAATGCGACAAACTTTCTACTACCTGTCAGCATTAGTTTCTCCTTCCTCGTACTATTTATCTTTATATTGCCATAACTCTTCACTGCTCTGTACACTTCACGAACAATGAGTTCCATCCTCTGGCAAAACCCACACCAACTGTTGCTGAAAAGAACCAACACATTTCTATCCCAAGGACGGCCAGAGTTCTTGGGATCAGATTTATTACCAAGAACCAGCTCAGCAAAAGTATTGGTAGTAACTAGAGGAATAGAATCCGTCTCATGAAAATCCAGATTAACAAATGGTGGTCTTTGAGAATCTCTGAGCTAGGAACTATAGCAGCTGATTGTTGATATGGAGGAAGCTTTCCAGTAATGTAATCACTAACACACGCATATAGCGAAGAGTAGCCGAAAACTGACTGCTCAGGTAAAACATAATGTTTCTGAGATATTGGGTCAACTATGACGACTGATGGAATCTTTGTTCCTCCAGTTAGAGTTTCAAGTAATCTGTATTGACCATCCAAAAAGTAAAAAGAGCCAGTAAAACCTTTTTCTGCATTTTCCTCAAATCCTGAATATCTTGTCTCCCTGACATTCCAACTTTCAGTGCTATCAGTTGTCATACCTGTACTATGATGACTGCTTTCATGCTCTACCGGTGATAGACTACTTTTATCTAAAAAATCTTCTTTGCGGTCCTGCAAAATATATTTGACATCAGAAGGATCAGGTAGCTCCTCATGCAATTTACTGGAACTAACAGCTGGAATTTGCTTCTTATCTATATCAGCAGTTTCCAGACCGTCACTAACCGGTGTTTCACCTGAAACTGGATTAGACTGATCCTCACTAACATCAGACTGATCAGGTAACTCCTCATGCAATTTACTGGAACTAACAGCTGGAATGTGCTTCTTGTCTATATCAGCACTTTCACCATCACACACAGGTGTTTCTCCTGAAACTCGTTTAGACTGATCCCTGGTATGGGATGGTAAAGATTCTATAACTTCGATGTCAAAATCTTTGGATAAAAGTTGAAATCCTGCATCCTTGGCAAGTGAACTTAATTTTAGCTCCTTCTGTCGCTTGAGTGCATAAGTTAAGATCTCATGCACTGAGCTTCCTTGCAAATCAGGAACTAAATTTTCTAAGGTAACTTGTTGACCCTCATTCATTAACATTATAGACATCTTATCATTGAGAATTACTTTCTGTGATGCTGCAAACGGCTTAATTCTCGGATGTTTGGGGGTACTCCATGATGCTCGGTTAATTTCCATTGAGGTCTTGCCATTCCTGATAGTGGATTGTCCACGATTCTGATTTAACATCTCAGTGCGTTCTGCTAGCTCTCTTAAAGCATTGAGAGCTTTCTGACTTTCTAGCCTTATTTGCATAGAGTTAGATGACCTATCAACAAAAAGAAGCATTGTCGGCCTTTTTTCAGGTAAAGTGGCCTCAACTCCTTGTGGATCATCTTCCAGCTGCATAATGCACAAAACATATCTATAAGCAGTATGGCGAACACAATTTGCACAATACAAGTATAATGAGTAATTAAAGAAGAAAAGAATGTATGGCTGTGAAATAGAGATCAGTAGGTTTGTTAAAATGAAAAGCCAGTGCAACCCATAGTTGATGAATAAAGCCCCATTGTAGTGGTGAACTGATGAAAAGATGTTTTATCATTTAGAGATATAAATGTATATGGACCAGCACATCGTCCTAATTGTTGTTGGGCTATTTCCAAAGCAAACAGAAGTACACCCATGCTCCTCTAGACATCTTAAATACAAGAAAGCTGTTTTCTTTCCTTTGAACACAAACAACATAAATTGGAAACAAATTGTTAGTTATGAAATATAATTTAGAGGGTATGGAGATTGCATTACATAAATTGAGAGGTGAATACAACTTCTTTGGTATCCGTTTCTTCCTTTCACTAAAAGAATGAAGCCATCAAACAGTGAATAAGTTCTCCCAAGAAAAGATGGTATCCATAACATTAAAGTGAGATTTTATTAATGTTTCTCTCATCTGATCCTGGATTGAGGTGTTCGGAGGGCATCATATGGATTTTTGTCTTTTTCATGTGGCCAGGGAGTAGAACAAGTAATTGTATGAAGATAAATGCAATACAAAATTCTCTAGTTTCAATCAAGATACGAAATAGACAGTTCATGATATATTAACATAACATTCTACAATTTCATAAAATCTGGCATAGACATCAGGGAAATCATTGATGCTAAAGAGATCTAACAATATAGAATAAAAACATGATAGAGAACTTGCCTCTAAAACTGGCGAGGCCTGGGCTTGTAGGACTGTTCTTAAATCATCAACTTCTTTAAGGACCTTTGAACAACTTGGGCATCCAGGAAAATAAACAGTCATCAAACCAGAACCTGGCTCTACAATATCTAGCAACGAAAGAAGTGATCTTTCTTGAACCACAGAAAATCTGACCCTTTCAGGAGGTAAGAAGAACTCTCTAGCAACTATAACTAACTTCTGCAAGAACACTTCAAATTGCTGGAACTCATATAAAGTACAGGAGTCTCCATCACTAAATGTCGAATTTTCAGCCTCCGCAAGACTATGATTTACAGAGGTGAATTGACTCGGCCAAGATATTCCACTAAATCCACTGTCAATTCCACAACTGAGCTTCTCATCTTCCATACCCTATTCACATACAAAAAGTAATTGTATTTACAAAAACAAACGTTTTCCATGCACTTCTGCTGAGTACCATAATATTGAGAAGTAAGAAACTACCATCCACCTTCCTGTTAGCCTTCTCTTCTGCGGCAACAGTTCCATTGTTCTCTTTCTTGAAGTCAGTTGCAAAATAACCTTTTCCTGTGTAAAAATTTTTCATTCTCAGCCTCATGTCAGCAGAATAGAATTGGCAATAATTACTTTGGTTCTCGTGTTAACTGCTTTACATAATTCTTTATCACATTTGGCCAAACGACATGCAAGTACATTCAGATATTTCTTTCATCCTACAAAAAGTGTTACGTGGGACGCTGACCAAAGCACACTTTCTAGAAGGCACTTTTGCGAATTGTCTTCAGTATGGTGTGTATGATAGATGGTTAAAAGTCTTTCACTGCATTACGGCAAGAAAGATGAGAACGAAAAAGTAAGAGGATAAAGAAATGACATCTGTCACATACCCAAATCACTTTCAGTCATACTCTTGTTTGCAGCCAGCAATCTCGCAGTCCATCCACAAAGTCCGTGACAACTACAACCTTATCAGTTGAATGAAGGAAATCACTCAATTCTTCCGGAGTGGTTAAAGATTTAAGAGGTAGTTCATCAGGGGAAAGCGACATGACATAATGCACAGAGGATAATATGTTTTGCCTCGAAGTCTTCCCAATATTTATAAGAGAGAGTATTATGGTAGTAAAAGATTGTTATTCCATCAGCAACACCAAGTGCATCAGCCAACATCCTCTCTACATTTCTGTACAAAACCATAAGCTTCAAGGTGCCGAACCTCACTTCATCACTTGCAACCATATGAGCCAATTCCTTCATAAGGGACCTTGACTCACCAGACCCTGGTGAAAGATTAAATTAATGGAAGATGCTAAATGATAAAACATGAAAATCAGCATATAAGATGATGTGACAGGCAGCCATTCTGAGTAAGGCACATGTCACACACCCATGATATTCTGGGGAAGATTTGTCTGGGAACTGTAATTGAATAAGAAGAACAATTGAGATTGTCCACAATGTCACATTTTCATTCTCCATTCTTTAGGTAATAACGTTATTGTAGGAAATCACACAACCATGCATTCTTTAAATAAATAAGAATTATGTAAAGTGCCTCTTTTCGAGACTTATGGCTATCACTACAAGTGTCCCTGTCCACTGCACGAACACAAAACTATTGAACTTGGTATAAGCTACGGTCCAGAAACGATCACTGTTTTTTCCCTATGGCCAGCAAATTAAGCCATGGGTAGCTTACTGGGAAAAATGCACGAACATCTTGTTTTTTTCCATCACTAAAAAGAAAAATAAAAAACGGAAATCAAAGCTGGCACTTTTTCCATCGAAACCTCAAACTAAAGACGCATTACAACGACAAATTTAAGGTCTAATTCATCTGAGAACATGCTCATAGAAATGCAGGCAGAGAAGTGACTATTATAAATTACATGGGACGGTGACGAGGAGGAGGAGGTGAGGATGGACACGAATCTGAGAAGGGTAGTTCAATTTGGTTAGGGTCTGCCATTGCACCTCCGATCCTCCAGCGCCGGCGTCGACGCCACAATCTACGGTGTGACTGGAGAAAAGAGCAAGCGCCGCCAGCAGCAGCAGCAGCCTAGCACTGCGATTAACATTACTTATCCAGGCGCACATATGTGTGTATCTATTAGATAGAATTCATACAGATTCCAGTTTTATTTCGCAGAAAGGAAGATAAATTGACGCTTGCAACCGTTGAACTAAGGCTTCAAATTTTGAAACTTTTGGGTATTTGAGAATTGAGATGCTACATAGTATATATCGGCGCTGCTCAAAAACATCGGGTGGTTATCTCCCCTCATTTTACTTTATTTGTTTAGTAGGAAAAACAAAAGGTTAATTACACTTAGACCCCTATACAAACATGAAATTATATTTTTGTCAAAAAAGATTTAATATTACATTTATACCCCTCTAAAATTTTCTGTCTTGCACTTGACCCTATATCGTTAGGGTTTGGAAAAAAAATATTAATGTTAGCAAAAAGATTACATAAATTTCTAATTTTACACCTTATTTAACATTCTCATATAATAATTTTGTACTTATAAGGGAAAAATATAATAATATTATCCTCACTTCATATATATATTACATTTATCCCTCTATAAGTATAAAAATATACATAAAAATATTAACTGAGGGAAAAAATTATATTTTTTGCTAACATCATCATTTTTCTTTCAAATCCTAAAGGAAGTGAGTCAGATGTAAATGGAGAATTTTCAAATGAAGTGTAAATATAATTTCAAATTTTTTTGGAGAAAAATGAAATTTCACATTTTTTAAAGGGGGTTTAAGTGTAATTAGCCCTAAAAAATAAAATAAGATGAATTTGGACGAATGCAAAAAATATCTAAATATACTTATTAAATGATGCCCAACAATATATACATCCCAAGGATCCCAACCGATGGAGGCCTAAAGGGAATCCAAGGTCACATATGACCCAAGGAGAAAGGTTCCCAAGCCTAGATATTTGGGAGGAGATTATTAAACGAAAAAGCTTGAGGATGCCCAAGAAAAGTGTTAGAATAGGTGAGTAAAAAAAAAGCCAATTGATTGGCCTTTATGTAGTCTATTTGACAAACTCGATGTAATGTAATATTATTCAATGAATAGAAATGACTATTCATAATTGATTTTATCTTTGTTGTGTGCATTTAGTTATGTTGAAATCTGTTAATATTACACAAAGCCCACAGACCATTTAGACAAACAATACAGTTGGACCGCACATTGGATGACGCTTACGAAATCAACTGATGAGGGTTGGGTCTGAAACGTTCAAGGTCAAGGACCTCAAGATTGGGTATCGAGTGTCCTATGAAGACTTGCACTAAGTATCGTATTCCTTTTATGAGTGTCATATTTCATCGACGATAGACATTGGGTGTCTATATGGTCTTATTGGGTTGGTTGACTAGGTGTCAAATCAACTAAATTGACTCGTAGGGATCAACATATGAAAGTCGTGAAGGTTTGATCCGTATGACTGGAATCCCCAGCTTCGATAATATGGGAGTAGTTCTTAAACTTAAGGAACCACAACAGTGACGTGCATACAATGACTGTATCTTTAATTTGGCAAGAGCTGACTGTGAATTAGACACGGTCATCATAAGCCGTGTCCAGCGCAATCAGAATCTGTAGTGCGGACAGGGGGTTTCAAGAGGAGGACCGGTCCCCTGTCAATATGTGACAGCATATCTCCTACGCACTTGGAGACATGTGTAAGCAAATTAATTTTGCACCCAATTAAATAATAATAAATGTAAAATATATATTAATTATTAATTTTTATTTATATTTTGTAATTTACTAAATTAATTCCAAGTATACATAGTCAATTTAATTGATATTTTAATATATATTTGTCATCAAATCAATGATCGACAAGTGTCAAAATAAGTGTTTTGACCGATCAATGATGCTTCGCAGTCAAAGATTCCAGCCAATCAGACTACGCCATGTGGAGCAACTGCATGTACGCTCAAATCAAATCAAGATAAATATTTGTGATATTTATTTCTTTAAAAAAATATAAATATTAAAGGGATAATGTCAAGTTGACCAATCATATCATTCCAAATATATGATGTTTTATCTCTTTAAATTAAATTATAAAGAGATAATACAATACGTGTTCAAGTGCATCACAACTCTACTTTTTGATACCTATATAAAGGGGTCATTGCACCTCATTTAAGGGACACACAGAGCTAGAGAGCAAAGAGCATGGCAAAGGAAGAAGGCAAATAATTCTCTCTACGCAGTTTTTCAAAACTCAAGAATATTCAAAGGTATTCAAGGTGGAAATCGACTCTTTCATCAAAGGTGTGCCACAAGTTATAGTGTTTAGTTCAGGATTACAGGCGCTAAGCCCTCGAATTAACGTTATAAATATTGAAATATCGTCTCAAGAAGATCCAAGTGGCGAATCCACTTTCAAATCATCAAATTCTAAGTCAAGACTATATCGTTTAATTCGGGATGATAGGCGTGAACCCTCAAATTAACAATAAAAAAATCAAATTCAAGTTCAAATGAGATCTACGTGGAGATTGCCCTTTGAATTTGTCAAAGATATATTTCGAAGAGAAGAATCAAGGGATAGAATAAAGATTGTACTCACTTTTTTGATATCTTAATCCATATATTTTATTTGTGATAATTTATTGGTGTTTTGATTTTTCAGACACGATAAAATTTGCGTTCACAAGTTCACGCCTTATAAACATGTGGCCACAGTGGTTGATTTAATAGAAAATGGTTTCTTATGTCGAGCAATTGAGCAAAACATGGTCTGAAATATTAAAACATAGATGTCTAGTTCAAGATGAGAATCGACACCAAATTTCACGCATTAGACTAAGACCGAAATATGATAGATGAAAGGACCGGATCCGCACAAAATTAAGGGGCCTAAATATTCATACATATATTCACCTAATTTCTAGTGTCATGGACTATTTCCAGATAACCACTCATGGTACGAAAGCTTTTTCTGTTAGCAAGAAGAGTTTGACAAAAGCGCTAGGTGTTTGGTTTGAGAGGAAGATTTGCCGCAAGGTTTAAATATCTTTTATTTAATGGGATTGAATTGGCTGTTTCTAGCTAGAGGCATATCAGTACAAGAGGGCAGACATCAAAAGTTTCTCATAGTAGAAAATTTGATTCTTTTTTATCTTTGTATGGGGTATTTCTGAAGGATAAGGAAGGTTATACCATCTCATGGTAGACTGGCAAATTATTGGGCCGAGCTGGATTTGAACTATGGTAGCGGATTTTCCTAATCAATAGTTGAGCAAGGATGATTAATTATATTAAATTTAATTAATCAATTGTGTTGGACATTAGCCTAAGTTTGATTGCGGGTGAACCTAAAAAGTCACATACAGATCATCGAGGAAGAAAGGGAAATTAATTCAGGAACATGTGAATAATGGCATTATTTACACATGTGATGATTCATTAGATGGATCATTCAAGATTAAATTAATTGGATTAATTTAATTAAACTTAGCTTAATTAATAAATTAGGTTTGTTAATTATAGATAGTTGGGCTTAGGTCTTTAATTGAATTAAATATTGGGCTTAATTTAATTTGAATTTTATTAAATTAGATTTAATTAAATTTATTGGGCCTTAGGTTATTTTAATTTAATTAAAATAAAACTCGATCCACTAAATTAAGGCCCATTAACTATAGGATTGACTTTCATTAAATGAAACTAGAATTGACCAAGTTATAATTTTGGACAGTGTAACTTAGCTATATATGGTATTCCTTTATATGGTATGATTAGATCATATCATGTAGAGAAGGGCTTGCCTTATAGGATTAAATGGAATATATCTAGACACGTCTCCACTCTTCTATACAAACCATATATACGTGATATTGTACACCATATCATACATAGAAGAAAACACAACTCTAACCCTACCTAGCAAAAATGCCCCCCCCCCCCCCCCCCATCTCTCTATAGCACCCTCTAACGGCATTACGATTATATCTTCCCTAAAGATCATACTTAAAGATTATACATGTAATTATGCACATAATCCAGTCCCTTTAGAGTATATATACATGTAATCTCATCATCATCACTAGCAAATTTATCATCTCGTCTGTAAGATTATACATATGCATATTAAATACCACAAAATAAAATCGTTATAGTTAGTTCACATGCCATCCCTTTTTTTATTATAATTTATATTTATACCATCCCAAAAGGCGAGTTTCTATTTCATTTGACGAGTGAGAAAGAACTATATACTGGCCCGATCTCGCTGAAATATAAGGTTTGGACCTAGCCCTTGATAAGCAGACACCTCAAGATCTACTCCTGAAAAATATTAGCATAGGAATGAGCCTGCAACTCAGCAAGTAAATAACCGACACCATCTGTATGTACATCAAACATAGTCTAAACAAGACAAATGAGCAACATATATAGAATATAATCAATTTAATCACAACATAATCAACTTTATCGCACAACATAGCCAACTCATAATAACACGATCAATTAAACTCCTCTTTTCTAGTCTGCTTTCTAGAAGATGACATAGTATTTTTTCCCACCAACTCAATCTCATTATTACATAATGTTTAAATGAATTCCCTTGATACGCCGGCTCATCAATCTCATTTTGCATCATAGCTCTCTTCATTTTATTTCGTCATATAGGCTATTCAGTAACATCAAGGGGTATTCATATCACAATTATATTCAATTTCCACAACTCCCTCATTTCCCATATCACCACTGTAAGCAACTAGTAATGTAAAAACCATATGTCAACATATTTTCATTTTCAGGCACCAACAACACATCATACAACAATGGAATATTTCAGTGTATTTTCTCATTTCACATTAACAACATAGTCACTCAAATAAATCATCCACCACCCGTACAATTTCTTACAAAATCAGTTTAAGCACAAGTCACGAACTTACATAAAAGTAATACCATAAAAGAGAGGGAACATATATAGATAATGTTAAATATTTACTTACCTTACTTTCACTAATTAATCTGTAATATCCTCAAATATTAATACATAATTATCAATTATTAATATACTAATAATGGACAGATGGTGTGATATGCATATAATATTTGGTGTTTAAGTAAAAATTTATTTGACATGATAAATTCTTGGAGGTGCATAAAAATTTGAAACAAATGAAATTATGGGAATCAAAAAGGAAAAATTATAAAATATGAGGAATAAGTATAGCTTCAAAATAATACATATAGATATAGAAAAATTACGTAATATATATATATATATATATATATATATATATATATACTCACTACATAACAAAAGAAATCACCTTTATTAGTATGATATTATAATATATTATATTCATACATTTAGATATACATCCACTTGCATATATATATATATATATATATATATATATACATAGACACTTATGTATATAGATAGATAAATATCGGCATTAGAAGGGTGTAGAACCCACATTAAATAAGGGGAAAAAAAAAAAGAAAAAGAGAGGAGTGAGGCGGTGGAAGGTGTATAAAAACACCAAATTTGCCTATATTTTCTCTTTTAGCAAAGGAATACTCCAGCATCTCTTTGAAGAATCTATCCATTGCTAAATTTGATAAGTATCTTATTTAGTTTTTGTTTGAATTTCGTGAAAAAGTAAGATATAAGATAAATCTAAAGAAAGCAAATCGATTAAGTTGGAAGAAAAGCAGCGGAAACAGAATGTCCGATCAGCCTTTGTAAATTATGATTATCTTAAGCTATACCCATCTTAAGCTGAATCATTCATTTTAAAGGGTAAATTCGAGGTACATTCCGTTGCTCTGTTTCTACAGTGAATCAGATAATCGCTACTAAAAGTTTTGTAACCTAAGTTATGATGGTTTAATTTGTATTATTTTTTTCTAAATTGAAACAAGACACATAGGTGGTTATATTGTGAAAATATGATAAATTTCGGAAGAGTATATGATTTTTGAGAGAATTTTAAAATAGTAGATTCGAATCTATTGCAATCTAAATTAACCAGGTTGTACTAAAACTTGAATAACTAATTATATGTATACATCCAATTTGTATGACTCTTGTTGTAAATGAAACTAGAGACACATGAGAAAATTTTATGTAAAAAATCAAACTTTTATCAATTGTATTTTGGCCAGAGGAAAATTTATAAATTAAGACAGAGATTCTGTCAAGGAGATTTAAGTAAATGACAAAGATAGATTTTAATAAACTTAATTCCTATGATTTAAAATACAAATCATACACCATTAGGAAGCTTATTATGTCTATTTTATTATACTATAAAATAGTTTTTAAAGCTAATGATTATAATTAAAGTTATGATTAGTTGCTAAGCAACGCTCACACTATGAAGATTTGAGATTCAGGGACGATAACTGTAACCTTTAAATATAAACACTGATTTTAATATATCAAGATATATACCGATGGAAAGATAATTGAGTCCACTCTATGGATAATAAAATGGAATAAAGAGTCGAATTTTGTAGAAAGAGATATTCAGAGATTAGCAAGCAGTATACGAATATGATCTAATTCATTATGAAGAAAACTACAATGTATCGATTCATTGATTATACATTCTATAATTCATTTTAGGATACGAGAACAATGTTCAGGAATGTACCCATCATTTTACTATTTAAATAGTTGAAGAAATTGAGATAAGTATAGTTAATTGGATCTATATATATATATATATATATATATGTATCTACTTGTCTATCTATGAACTTAATTAGAAATTGTCATGTACTTAACTGAATTATATGGTTGTCTCATGATATGGTTGTTATATATTTTGTCTATGGTTGTATGATACATATGATGGAAAAGTTGAATTATGGAGATGATTGTAACATGCTTCTAATTGATTGCTTTCATTCTCGGATGAATTGAATGATGGAGTTGTTGGAAATAATTGTGACACGTTTCTATTTGATGAATGGCTGGAGTTAAATTATGAAGTTGTCATTGTGCAGATGATACACTGAGACGAGTGTCGAACAAAGTTGAATTATGGAGATGATAAACGTGAATGATTTATTGAGATGAAAAAGATAGCTTACCTAACCTGGGGCATATTCAATGGTTTATGATGATGTGATGTGATGTGATTGATGATGAGATGTGTGTTGTCATGATGATGCGATATATTATATGAGAAAATGAATATATAGCTAGGTACCATGGTGCAAAGGTGCTGGGGTATTCCATGAAGCGGGGAGTATCTACACATTTGACCAGTGTGGGGATATAACATATGATGGGTACTTTGTGCTATTGATTGTATGATATTGACTTAGATGAGATGATGAGAGCTGGCAAAATCATTTAATATGATCTAGTTAGACTGAGCAGGCTCCAAAGGAAATAATTAATAACTAAGGAAACATAGCCACAATAATGTGTAAAACATGTTCTGCTTGTTACTTGATTTGATATTGGTCTTGCATGAGTATTGGCGTTATTACTTCGTGATTTCATAAAACTATATGACAAGTATCCATTCATTGGTATTATTGAAATTTCAACTTCATACTCATATAACAAATATTGGTTGATTGTGGTCATAGAATGAACTTGAATTTTTTTATACGTGTCTATATGTGAAAAAAAAAATATATATAGGCTAATTAGCTAATACTTACTGAGTTGACAACTCATCAAATTTGCCAAGTTTCTTTTTCAAGAGATAGAAAACAGTGATTTATCTAGCCAAATTATAAATCAGGTGTCAACTGTATAGGTGGGTCAGTAGTGCTATCCTAAGTCGGAGTTCTAGTATATAGACACAAGAATATTAAATTTATACCGAATTGGTATTTTGTGTTTTGTAATGGCTAAAAACTCCATTTTTCGTTTTCATATATTATAGTAAAAAATATTATACCAATAATCTGATGAAGTATTTAATTTGCTTGATGGGTGATTCAAATATTGATTATATCATATGTCTTGTTAGGATAAATATGAGATTGTTAGAATAATCTCAATGTGATTATGGAGGGGGTGCCACATTTGGGTGGTATCAAAGCAGGTCTACGTTTCTAGGGTAAAATGTGCTCTGTGATGCGTCTAGTGATTGAAGGATGATTTGTTATGAGGCACATGCTGACCCAATAGTTAGTAAGGATGAGTTGATAGAAACAATAGAGGGCACGATTGTACTTGCAATGCCGGGTGTAGTAGACCCAGAGTTAAAAGATGTACCAACTAATTTGAGGAAATAAATCCATATGTTGATACTATAGTGATGACCTGATTGGATTTGAAGTAAAATTAATGTGAGATAGATTTACTAATTCAGAATAAAATTTTATGACTGCTTTATAAAAGGATGTGGATTTGACTATAAGAACTTTGGTCAATATAGAATAATAATAGTTGAAAAGGGCAAAAAAAAAAAAAAAAAAAGAAGTGTTGAAATTTATCAGACTGTGTATTTCACAATGAGAAGCATTAAAGTTGTTTGTGAAAAACTAAGATATTGTATGAGGTTGTATATAATAATTATAGCCAATGAATAGAGTGAAGGTGAAAAATAAATAAATATCGATATGAGGGCTGGTTATCGAAAATTGAGGTTAGTAGAGAATGATATACCCAAATTATGATTTTGCACTCTGGTCTTTGTGGGTTTTAATAATGATATGAATTAAGAAATTCATAGGGGAAGTTCTTGGCATTGATGAATCACATATTTTAAGAGTACTTGGGTTAATTTGTGATAATTTTATTGATGATATCCTTGGGTGCTTTAACAACATTTGAAAATAGTGT
The DNA here is from genome assembly GCA_034509725.1 of Sesamum angolense. NCBI lineage: Eukaryota > Viridiplantae > Streptophyta > Magnoliopsida > Lamiales > Pedaliaceae > Sesamum > Sesamum angolense. The sequence goes on along the minus strand of JACGWL010000005.1, from coordinate 15,233,538 downwards.
TGCAAATATTGGAAGAGAAAGAGGTGTACGCTAAGTTAAGTAAGAGTAAATTTTTGGGTGAATCAGGTGGTTCTTCTAGGATACGTGATATTTGGTGTTGGGTTACATCTGACCCTATAAGAATGAATCTATTAGGGAATGGAGAATCAACGAATGTGAGTAGAGCTTGGGGTTTCCTAGGATTACTTGCGTATTATTGGAGATCTGTTAAGGGTATATGGAATATATATGTAACGCCCGCACCCCGTCGAGTTAGACCAATTAGTTTAACCTTATTATGACATATCTTGACTAGCCAAAATATTTATTAATTTTGGGGTAATTTTTGGATTTATTTTTTGGTCTCTACTAAAAGTGGGATTTTTTTTTAAATATTTTGGAGGTCTTTTGGTACAATTGAACCTCCCAAACCTATCTATACCCAAGACCACCCCAAAAACAAGTTAAACACTACGTTCAAACTCTAAAAACCTAGTTTCTTCCACACACATGTTCATAGGCGGGATTAGACAAAAACCAACCTTTTCGACACCATAAACCCATACCTTAAGTCTATAATCATCGAATCGAAATGACATCATGGTAAAAGAAGATACAAGAAAGCCGAATAACTCCCTCGCTATCGATTCCAGGTAGTCATCAACTCAAAAGTTGTAGTTTAATGTTATATGTTATTTATACTTTAGGAACTATGTAATTGATTAAGGATTGAAACTATTAGGCTAAAAATATTAGAACTAGTACTCATTTAGTTGTTTTTTAATTATGCATTTCGATTGGAATCGACTGGAGATTTAGATTTAATAAAGAATGAGTTTTCAAAGGAGAGTTCGCTTTGTCGGTGTTTTTGATGAACTAGTTTCTAAGAATAAAAAAACCTCATTTTATGTGAATATTAAATGTTTTATTTTATCAAGAACAATTATTTTATGGAACCTTATTGAGTTCTATAATTATTCAAAAAGTATCAGAAATATTTGAGTTGTATTAAAATTGATAAAATTGTTACAAATGTACTGCCAGAAATTATGCCTAAATCTGGCAACTTTATTTTCAGAACTATTTAACCTATTTCTAAATTTCTTTTAGTTATCAAACCTTTTATAAAGTTGTATTACGCTATATATATACTATATGTCCATTTTCATAATTTTTGAAGCTTTGTGTAAATTTATAAAATTCTTGGAGTTATGATATATGGTTGTGCTCTTCTTTGCAAAATCTTACACTTTTTGAAATTATATAATAATTTTAAATAGTTTATAATAATTTACCATTTTCTTTATTAACTAATATGAGTCTTCAGTAACATATAAAATTTCTAAGATTTTTCTATAGATGAACGAATTTTAAAAATTCATCCAAGTAAACTGTCAGTTTGTATCATAGCTATTCTTCAACTTGTTCTGAAAACTTCTTTCACCTATTTTGTTCAACTAAATTTTATGTAATATATTTTATATAGGTTATTCAGTATCTTTAGCACGTTCTCTAAAATTTTCAAAGCCATTTACTAAGTATATAATTTTACGAAATTTGTTGAATAAGATTGTCAATTGGCATCACCATATTGTCTGTCTAGTTTAGTTACCTTATTTGATCTTGAATTGATTAAGGAATAATCGAGTGATTAGGATCATCAAATGATCTAAGTATTATTGATTTACTTTGGGTATCAATTTTAATAAGGTGAATTTTGTATGAAATTAGGAATTTGAGTTCGTAAGATCATTAGGTTGAATTAAGATAAAAGTTTTTTATAGTTTGTTTCTCTAGGATTAAATAGGTTAAAGACGTATTTTTATGGGATGTATGTGACTTAATTGATTACTGCTTTGTAGAAATTATGATCAATTTACTCATAGGATTCAAGCTAGAACAAGTAGCCAAATAGATGGATCTGAGTTCAGAATATTCTGTAAGTGGTTTCTTCCCTCTTACGTGGAGTTTTTTAATAGCAATTAATTGTCTTTGTTTTTAAACAAAATATGATGCGAGCATAAGTTATTTTTATTAGTTCAAATTAAGATACATGCAGTAGGATTTTCTGCCAAATATTTATGCAAACAGTTGGTATAGCTTGAAATTTTAAAACATTCATGTGGTGCCAAATCATTTTTACATTGTTTAATATATCTCTGACATCTTTTGAAATTGAGACTGAGACATGCATGGAAAATATTTGTTAAAGTTTTTAGTAATGATAAAGCATGGTCAAGTTCATTGACTAATAGATGGAACATGCTCAACCGTTAACGAAATCACTATTAACTGGGTAAAAATTAGAGTTGTTCTGAACCCTCTCAGTTGGGGTTAAAAATTGAGTACTGATTACTGACCCTCTCAGATAGGGTTAAAAACTGAGTACTGAATACTGACCCTCTCAGTTGGGGTATAAACTGAGGCCTTCGTACTGACCCTCTCAGTTGGGGTTATAAACTAAGAACTTATGTATGATCCTCTCAATCGAGGTTAAAGATTGAGGCCTGGACTATGGGTTACAATAATAGTCACAAATAAATACGTATCTGTTATGTTGCTAGTGAATGAGATCATGCACATTTTCCTTCTATCGAATCCTCATTCTGTTGTCAAATGTTTTGAAGTGTTACATTTTACTCCATTTACTTCATTCGGTTTTTAATATCAAATTAATGCAAGTATTGGTAAATGATGATTTTGTACTATTAACGTATTATGCTCATATTGGTAAGAGATAGGGGCCACTTACTGGGCGATTAATCGCTCATTCCACTTACTACATCTTGCAGATGGGGTGTATGAGGAGTGTGAGGAGGAGCTATTCTGGGGTTGGTAGCTAATGAAGGAATACAGTCAGCGTCGATTAATAAGTTCCGTGGACAGTTTTATTCATTGAGAATTATTTTTCTACTTTCATTTAGTTGTTAGGACTTGGTGCTAAGTTGAGATTGTATGATTTAAGTTTTTCTTTCCGCTGCAAACATGTATTGGGATTTTATTGTTTAAGCATTATTACTTGTTTAAGCATTATTACTATCGAGTTCGTACTTATAATTTAGTAGTAAGGGCTTCATGCTATTAACGCTATAAGCTTGGTAACATGGTCGTGTCGTGACCCCTGATCCGGGGCGTGACAATATAGATGTTTCAAAATGATGTTTAGGGTGTATATTATTGCAAAATAGAAAATTAGTAGCCTATGCATCTTGCTAGTTAAGAACCATGAGTTAAATTACCCCTCACATGGCTTGTAATTAGCCACAATTGTACAAGCATTAAAATTTAAGGGCGATAGTTGTATGGAGAAAGATTTTAATCTTAACTTACTAGAAGAGTTTCGAATATATTTTGGCATATATAGAGTTGAATTTGAGACCTATGAGGTGTGTAGAAGTATTAAAGGTTTGTGATTGTACTTTTGATTACCGTTATGAGAAAAGCGAATATAGTAGTGGATTCCATGAGCAAGAAGAGTTCAATCAAATTTTAGTTGGAAAGTTTTAATGTGACATTGTTATTAGAAATAACAATGAATGTGAAGGGAGAGATTGATCATGTAGAAGGTTTGTTAGAAACTTTTCAATTTAAGTCATATACTATTTTGTTGTAATAGGATTATATCTCTGTACCTAAGGTGTAAGTTGACAATTAAATCAGATTCGATGTTTAGAAACTTCAGGAATTTTGGGATTTTTGAATTTGATCAGCATTAAAATGTGATGAATCAATATTTAGCGACCGACAAACACAAGAGTTATTATATTTTAAGTACTAAGTCGAGAAATTATGTCATTCATCTTGATGTGTAGTATTCTTTAAGTTGTGACAATATTAAAAGTTTGGGTTTGATATTAGTTCTCAATTCGATAAGGAGTTTTGGAGATAATATATTTGATATGTGCAAAGGGATTTATGGGAATAAGTGTGGTATTGATTGTTTGACAAAGTTGATACTAGTAACCCATAATTGTGATGTTCAATCTGTAACTAGTGTCTTGGGAGTTACTAGGTATTGATTAATCTCATGCAGTAATATCGTTGGAATGCCTTAAGAAATGATCTTAACTTGTGTACTGTCTATTAGATCTATAAGATGACTTGTGGTTACTACAAAAAATCTGTAATGCAAATATATCGGAGAATACTTGGGTTCAGGGATGATAATTTTGATGGAATATATGAATGAAATTTAAGAAAAGCAAATGTTGATTTTAGAGCTAAGTAATAGAGTATTTATTCATGGAAAAGTTTTGGGTATGAGAGATGAAATGATGAAGTGGGTTTAGTTGCATACAACATTATTATACATTAGGACAAGATTAGTATTGTTGGAAAATATATTGTACGAGTTGTTTCTATGTGCTGGAAAGAATATCTCGAAACTTGATAGTTGGTGGAATTACTTTAGTGGTTAATTATTATGGTCCTATTTGGTCTTTTTTTTTTAGGATAACTATGGCAGCTAAACTAGGGTAAGATGCTCAATTTTTCAATAAGGACTGATGGAGTGATAGTAAATGGAAAACAAGTTTGTGTCTTTGACCTAGTATTGCTTGTAGATCATGAAAAATGATGTAGCAGATTTTGCATATAAATGCTTAACTTATCGGCAAGTGAGGGCAAAAGATCAGGTAGCAAAAGGTAGACTTCCACCTATATCCATACTTGACATAAATAGGTTGTGATCGCTATGGATTTTGATTTTAGGTTACTATGTACGTTTAGAATACGAGATGCTATTTTGGTAATTGTGGATAAACTGACTAAGTCAACTCATTTCTTACCTATACGAAAAGGTGCTTCTGTGGATAAATTAGTCGAGTTTTATGTTTAAAAAATTATAAGATTGCACGGAGTGTCTATTTCTATAGTATTTGATAGAGATACTCGATTTTACTTCATTATTTTGGAAAAGTTTACAAAGGGCATTAGGTACGAAGTTACATTTCAATACAACATTTCATCCTCAAATCGAGAGGCAGTCGAAAAAAACAATTCGGATACTAGAAGATACTAGGAGAACTGATTTAAGTAAGATTAAAGAAATTGGGATGATTAGCTCTCATTGATGGACTATGAAATAGGTGAAAATTTTTTATTAAGGTACTTTCGTGAATAGAAATATGGTGATTTGATAGCTAGGACATGATAGTACTAAATCAATCCTAAACATACTTTGCGTGAGCCGGAGATAGAAATTTTAGAGAACTTAAGGAATGTAGAAGAACCAATACAGATCTTGGATAGGACGGAAAAAAATTGAGAAAAAAGAAATAACAATAGTGAAGGTAAAGTGGATCCATCACTCTCCAAAACAAGCAACTTGGGAGGTTGAGGACGGCATGAAAAGAAGTACTCACATCTATTTTCTTGAACTGGTAAGATAATCAAATTTCGCGGACGAAATTTTATTAGAAGGGAGAATTGTAACATCCTCAAATATTAATACATAATTATTAATTATTAGTATACTAATAATGGACAAATGGTGTGCTGATGTATATAATATTTGGTATTTAAGTAGAATTTTATTTGACATGATAAATTCTTGAAGGTGCGTAAAAATTTGAAACAAATGAAATTGTGGGAATCAAAAAGGGAAAATTATAAAATATGAGGGGGAATAAGTAAAGCCTTTAAATAATATATATAGATATAAAAGAATTACATAATATATATATATATATACCAACTACATAATAAAAGAAATTATTTTTATTAGTATGATATTATAATATATTATATTCATACATTTAGATATACATCCATTTGCATACATATATGTATATATATACATAGACACACACACACACACACACACACACACACACACACACATATATATATATATATATATATATAAGATAAATATCACCACTAGAAGGGTGTAGAACCCGCATTAAATAAAGAAAAAAAAGAAAAAGAGAGGAGTGAGGAGTGAGGAAGGTGTATAAAACACGAAGTTTGTGTCTATTTTCTCTTATAGAAAAGGAATTCTCTAGCATCTCTTTGACAAATCTCTCCATAGCTGAATTTGGTAACTATCTTGTTTAGTTATTGTCTGAATTTCATGAAAAAGTAAGATGTAAGATAAATCTAAAGAAAATAGACCGATTAAGTTGGAAAAAAAGCAGCTGACAACAATTTGTCCGATCAGCCTTTGTAAATCGCAATTATCTTAAGCTATACCCATCCCAATTTAGTGATTCATGCTTTTATGAAAACTTTAGGATGTCTATTAGAACTTTTTAGTTTTGGGAAAATAGTTGAATCGTTCATTTTAAAGGGTAAATTTGAGGTACGTTCTGTTGCTCTATTTCTGCGGTGAATTAGATAATCGGTACTAAAAGCTTTGTAACCTAAGTTATAATGATTTAATTTGTATGATTTTTTTAAACTGAAACTAGAAATATAGGAGATTATACTTGGAAGAGTATATGATTTTTGAGAGAATTTTAAAGTAGTAGATTTGAATCTGTTGTAGTCTAAATTAACCAGGTTGTACTAAAACTTGAATAACTAATATATATATGTTGAAAAATGGTGAATGATAAATTAAATAATAAATTTATTTTGATAGTAACAACTGACTGGTTAGCGTGAGATGCATAACAAGCTCACGACACATGGATGATGATTGATGGCCCCCAATCATCATCTAACCGTATGTAATTCAATAGAATAATTGTGTCCTTTGGTTGAAATAATATGTCCATTGGGTGAAACTCTTTGAATGAAACAATGCGTCTATTTATGTGAAGTGGTATATCCTTTGGGTGAAATGATATGTCTATTCAGATGGAAGGTTATAACCTTTCAAAGAGATCTTTTCTGATCAAACATGATCATTCATTGATACCTTTTCAACTTCTATAATAGATCCTCCCATTTCATTTCATTCATTCAATCATTCAATAGAATTCTTAAGCAAAAAGCATTATGCAAGTATAGTATTAGTAAGAAAGTTCCAAAATATTATTTGGTTCACCGTTTCTCAAAGTTTGTAGTGCTGCTACTTTGAGATTGTAAGTCGTTGTATCTTGGGAGACAAATTGCCGTTTCCGTGAGCACCAGAGCAGGCAATAACTGTCTTAAAAATAAAGAGTCTGACTCTTGCCTCAACTTCATAATACACAAATTTTCGCATATCCCAAATTTCTCCCTACAAGTTTAAGACAATTATTTGGCTTTGTATATAATGGCAATCGAATCTGCTAACTCGGGTACTATGGTTGTCCAACCACATGTGGCACGACCTATTGCTGCCCAAGGGGAAAGATCGGAGAAATTCTCTGGTAACAACTTCAAGTGATGACATCAAAAGATATTATTTTACCTCACAACATTGAACCTATCTAGGTTTTTAAGTGAGGAAACTCCCGTTGTGTCTGTAGGGGAAACTGATACCCAAAAGAGGGTTGCTATGGATGCATGGGGACATGAAGATCTCCTATGCAGAAACTATATCCTCAATGGTTTAAGTGATATGTTGTACAACATGTATAGCTCAACCAATACTGCAAGTGCCTTTTGGGAGTCATTGGAAAAGAAATACAAAACAGAGGATGTCGGCTTGAAGAAATTCATAGTCGGAAAGTTTTTGGAGTTCAAAATGGTGGATTTCAAAACGGTAATGGACCAAGTTCAAAAGTTTCAGACGATTATGCATGATCTGCATGCAGAAAGGATGAAACTCAGCGAATCCTTCCAAGTAGCTGCTATGATTGAAAAGCTACCACCACTATGGAAGGATTTCAAAAATTCCCTGAAGCACAAGCAGAAACAAATGGAGCTTGAGGATTTGATTGTCAGATTAAGGATTGAAGAAGACAATCGCTTATCTGAGATGAATTCCAAAAAGCTACAAATTGAGGCTAAGAAAATTTGATAGAGCAAAATGGAAATACTAGTATCAAAAGAAAGCGCGTTGACTATAAGCCAAAAAAGAGAAGGGCTAAAATGATCAAAGGAAATTGCTACAACTGTAGCAAACCTAATCATATGGCCAAGGATTGCCGACTTTCTAAGAAAAATCAAGCGCATATTTCAAAGGTTAGGTCTGAACCTATATATTTGGGAGAACTCAATCTCTTTGCTGTGGTGTTTGAAGCTAATTTGGTAAACAACCCAAGAGAGTTGTGCATTGACACTGGCGCTACCTGCCATATATGTTCCGACAAAGAGATGTTCTCAACTTACACCAATCAATGGGAGGAAGTTGTTTATGGGAAATTCAACAATTTCTAACATTGTTGGACTCGATAATATAGTACTAATGATGACCTCGGGAAAGGAACTCACTTTGATCGATGTGCTGCATGTTCTAGACATTTGAAAGAATTTAGTGTTTGGATCACTGTTAGTTAAAAGTGGGTTTAGACTAGTAGTTGAGTCTACAAATTTTTACTTACAAAGAACAACCACTTTATAGGGAAATGATTATATCGAGAAAGGGCTGTTCAAGATGAATGTAATGATTATAATGCGTATTTTTGAAAGCAATAAAATTACTGCTTCTACTTACTTGACTGAGTGTTTTAATTTATGGCATGTTACATTAGACATGTTAATTTTAACACTCTACGAAGATTAGTAAATTTAAATATATTACCTTCGTTTAAAATTGATGCTAAACATAGAAATTTGTGTTGAAGCTAATATGGCTAAGGTGTCATTTCATTATGTTGAAAGAAAACATCACCTCTATAATTAATTCACAGTGATATATGTGATTTAAAATTTGTGTAAATTAGAGGTGGAAAAAATCATTTTATTACTTTTATTGATGATTGCACAAGATATTGTTATGTTTACTTGTTGAGAAGTAAAGATGAGGCACTGGAAGCCTCTAAACTTTATAAGAATGAGGTTGAAAATCAACTTAGCAAAACTATAAGAGCTATACGTAGTGAGAGTTAGCGAATATGGAGCTCCATTTGAGGATTTTGGTTCAGAATTCGACATAATTCATCAAACTACTGCTTCTTATTCACCTTAATCAAATGACATTGCTAAAAATAAAGATTTGTACTCTTAAAGAGATAATGAATGCTATGTTGATTCTAGCTTATCCCAAAACTTGTGGGGAGAAGCAATTCTTTCAGCAAACCACATTCTTAATAAAATACAAAAAGATAAAAATGAGACTCCTTATGAACTTTGAAAAGATCATAAACCGTGTGGGGGTGTTTGGCTAAAATAGAAGTACTGAAACCCAAATAAATAAAAATTGGGTCAAAAATCGTTCATTGCATATTAATTGGATATGCAATAATAGTAGTGCATATCGTTTCTTAGTGCACAAATCAACAATCCTTGATATACATGAAAATACGATCATCAAATCAAGGAATGTTGTTTTCTTCGAAAATATCTTTTCTTGCAAGGAAAGAAAAGAAGAAGAAAGTTCTAGAAAAAGAACTCATGAAGTTACAAATGGTGATCATCAAAGAGATGAAGAATCTAGACGCAACAAGAGGGCTAAAAGAGCTAAAACTTTTGGCCTAGATTTTTTAACTTATTTGTTAGGAAATGAACCAAGGACAATTAATGAAGCATTGTCAAGTCCAGAAGCTCCATTCTGAAAGTGGCTATCAACAGTGAAATTGAATCTATTATGCAAAACCATACTTGAGAATTGGTAGATCTCCCTTCTGGTAGCAAATCGTTAGGTTGCAAATGGATTCTGAAAAGAAAGTACAAGGCTGATGGATCTATAAATAAATATAAAGCAAGGTTGGTACTAAAGGGGTCAAATAAAAAGAAGGCCTTGACTTCTTTGATACATATTCACCAGTTACTAGAATAACGTCAATTCGAGTGTTTATGCCTATTGCTACATTATATGATCTGGAAATACACCAAATGGACGTTAAGACTGCATTCTTAAATAGCGAATTAGATGAAGAATCTATATGGAACAACCTGAAGGGTTTGTCGTTTCTTGCCAAGAAAAGAAGGTCTGTAAACTTGTTAAATCTTTGTATGGGCTTAAACAAGCCCCTAAACAATGGCATGAAAAGTTTGACCGGACAATGTTGTCAAATAGCTTCAAAATCAACGAGTGTGATAAATGCGTATATGTTAAAAGCACTCACCACTCCTTTATCATAGTCTGTCTATATGTAGATGACATGTTGATAATGGAAAGCAGTCATGACATTATTTTGACTACCAAAAAAATATTGACAAACTATTTTTATATGAAAAACATGGGTTTAGTTGACGCTTAGTTCATAATTTAAGAAAGGTATCGTATCCCGAGATCTATGTGAAGGGATATCTCGTACAGTTTAATCTATAGTTGGAAGTGTATTTTAGGTATCTAAGGACCCTAATCAACCCCTTCCAATGATCTTTGCTAGGATTACTTGTAAATCTACTCAGTGTGTTGACTGCGTATGCAATATCAGGATGAGTGCAGTTCATGATATACATTAAACTACCAATTATTCTTGAGTATTTAATTTGACATTCGGGTTCACCTTTGTTCTTTGCTAAGTGTAGATTTAATCTACCGGGGTCTTAGCAGGTGGACTATCATAAGCTTGAACTTTCTAAGTATAGTCTCAATGTAATGAGATTGTGATAAGGCAAGTCCATCAGACGTTTTACAGATTTTGATCCCTAATATTACCAGCTGTATTAGAAGGATACAGTGATGCCAATTGAACATCTGATAGTAAAGACACCAATCTACAAGTAGATATGTATTTACAATTGGAGGTGTGTAGTCTCGTGGAAGTCCTCAAAATAATCTTGTATAGCTCGTTCTACAATGGAATTAGAGTTTATAGCTCCAGATAAAGCTGGAGAAGAAGCATTCGTGATAGTCGGTCGGCTATAGGAAGGGCACAAATCAGTATGTATAATGGTAAGTCTAGACATATACGTTGAAAACATAATACCATAAGACAATTGATCTTAAGTGGAATCATATCATCGATTATATCAAGTCAAAGGATAATTTAGCTGATCCATTAACAAAAGGCCTTTGTAGAGATGAAGTATATTGTTCGCGAAGGGGATGGAATTAAAACCGACAATTAAATCTGAATAGCGGTAACCCAACCTTCTTGACTGGAGATCCTAAGGTCTTGATTCAATGGGACAACTAAGTTATAAAGATTGTGAAAAACACTTAGAGTTTTACTCCTTCATGTTCCTATGACGTTTAGTGCTGTTAGCTAAAGGCTAGAGGGTAAGCTATAAATTTTTAATGATTCATATACTAAGTCAAGTACAGTATAGGAGATCACCTATATAAGTGTCAAGATGGGCCACTTCAAATGGAAAACACTTATGAATCTAAGATGGTGTCCAGGGTCAAAATGGACTCAGTCGTGAGAATCAAAGATATTAGAGAAGGTATTTTGGGGGTACTATTGTCTTAGTTTACACCAAAGGCTGAACAGTTCAAGACATCATGTTCACTGATTAGCTAAGTAAATTCGATGGTATTCCTCTAAGGAAGGTTCAAAGCCACAAGCTACGTATCCTGATGCAATGACTTCTCGTTTGAAACTCTCTTAAGTGTCTGCATGTTCCTATGCATTAATTTTCATTCATGTGGGGCATTGGGGAATGATAAATTAAATAATAAATTTATTTTGATAGTAACAGGTGACTGGTTACAACGTGAGACGCATAACAAGCTCATGATATATGGATGATGATTTATTGCGCCCAATCATGCAGTCAATCAATATAGATTGATCCGAAATCTGATTCAAATCAAATATAGTACCTATGGTACATAAGAAATGTATTGAATCGATTCAAATATATGAGATGGACTTCGGACTTCAGGAATTCAAAGGATCAAATAGGAAAGATATTCTGAATCATAGAACTATAATGAAATAACGATCAACCAACATTTATCAATTTGAAAAAGAGTCAGAAGAAACAAATAGAGGAAATCCAAAGATATCTACAGCTAGAGAGATCTCAACAACACGACTTCCTATATCCACTTATCTTTCAGGAGTATATTTATGCATTTGCTCATGATCGTGGTTTCGTCGATCGATTTTTATCGTGAATGATGGAATCATTACATATAGTATGCCCCAGCCCATCAGCGTATTTTTTAATTTTATGCCCCGTAACTCTTACTCAGCCAGGCTTGGGCAGAATAAACGAGCAAGTACAAGTATTAATAGCATAACAAAAATGCCTTCCTCGTCATTAATATGTTTGCTCACGGCAATTGTGAACTCTCAGGAGAATCGATGACTGCATCTTTGATGCAGTGCTAGTACATCTGAGAATTTTGGTAGTGCTCCTGGATCAGAATCTCAAATAATGATCAGAGCACATGGAGCCATCTCCTTATCTTATTTTTTTGTTAAGAAAAAATATGGTGGATTGGCTAATATTTATATCAGTTAATGAAAGAGCCCAATTCAAAAAAAAATGCATGTTGGGTCTTTGAAACAGTTGAGGGACGCTTTTTATTTGCATTTTTTTGGATGTTAAAATACAATTGGATGGGTTACTTTTTTATTGTCATTGGAAGCACATCTTAGTAACATGCAACCTCTTATTCCTTGCGAAAATGGAAGAACGGTATCCCAGAACTCTGCTATCTCTATTCGCGCTTGCTCTTTTATTTTGTTCTTCTCTTTTTTTTTCTTCTATTTTTGCTTGCTCTTCCATTTTTGCTTGCTTTTCTGTATACTCTACAATTTTGAATGCTTTTCCTTTCCCCAACCAATTTCTAAAAATTAGTTTAATCAAACCGGAGACCCTTTTCCAGTGAAAGACCCTAACCCTATTAGGGTCTCCACAATATCTAATTTGGATATAAACGAAAATTTTTGTTAATGAAAAATAAATGAATTTGTGATAATAATTTCTATTTCTAGAAAAAAAAACCTCATTTATTGGTGTCAAAATAGGATATGTGGTAGAAAAATGGAAGATCTACTCTCTCTCTCTCTATTTTTTTTTTTTTTTTTTTTCCAAAAAATCATCCTTAGTCATCCTTTCAGGACCTTGGCTTGTCACATGGGTCTGAATCTCATATTTCCGTATGTGAAAAGAAGTATAAATATCTTCATATACCAAACGCTCACTAATGAGTACTGCATCTTCAAAATTGTAACCTTCCCATGGCATATAAGCTACTAATACGTTTTTCCCAAAGCAAGTTCGCCACCAACCGTAGCAGCACCATCTGCTAAAATTTGTCCCTTTTTAATGCATTTACCCCGCTGAACCTGGGGTTTTTGATGCATACAAGTATTTTTGTTGGAACGTTGATACATAACTAATGGAATGCTTAGAGTATCTCCATTCCCTGAGAAAAGGATCTTGTCAGTATCTATATAAACGATCTTTCCCCCACGTTCGGCTAGAGCAAGCCCCTGAATCTAGAGCCGCCTGTCGTTCCAACCCAGTTCCAACAATGCATTTCTCGGACCGAGAAAGCGGAACTGCCTGACGTTGCATATTAGAACTCATTAAAGCCCTATTCGCATCATTATGTTCAATAAAAGGAATGAGGGAAGCTCCAATAGAAAAATATTGGAAGGGAAAAATACTTCGAAGATGAACCCGTTCCCATGCAATAGTCAGGAATTCTTGACGGTATCGAGCTGGAACAACCTGTTCTTCCTGAATATCCTGATTCAATGCAAAGAATTTCCTGCCGCTAAATATAGTATTCATCTCAATACAATTTCTTTCAAATTCATTAACGTTTCATGGACCGATTCTTGAATACCCGTTATAGTAGAATATTCATGGGGACGTTCTCAGATTTTACACGTGTGATACATGTTCCTTCTATTTCTCCAAGCAAAGCTCTTCGCATGGCAATGCCTATTGTGTCGGCTTGGCCTTTCATAAGTGGAGACAGAATAAAGCGCCCATAATAAAGACGTTTACTGTCTGTTCTTGATTCAACACACTTCCACTGTAGTGTCCGAGTAGATACTGTTACTTTCTCTCGAACCATAGTAATATTTTTTTATTTGATTGAATTATTTATTTCTCTTGTTTCTCTGGAAATTTCTTCACTGTTCATTTCTACACACGTCTTTTTTTCGGAGGTCTACAGCCATTATGTGGCATAGGGGTTACATCCCGTACAAAAGTTAATAGTATACCACTTCTACGAATAGTTCGTAATGCTGTCTCTTCCGAGACCGGGACCTTTTATCATGACT
>JACGWL010000005.1:15074382-15214382 GCA_034509725.1 Sesamum angolense | reverse complement strand
TGTGAGAGATTACCCTTTGATTTACCAGAAGCAGAAGAAGAATTAGTAGCAGGTTATCAAACCGAATATTCAGGTATCAAATTTGGTTTATTTTACGTTACTTTGTATCTAAATCTACTAGTTTTTTCATTATTTGTAACAGTTCTTTACTTGGGGGTAGATAGTCATTATCTTCTTCTACCGCAAGAGGAGCTGATTGGGATTGTTTAAGCAATTCACGTAATCGTTGACCTCTTACCAATTGATTATGAGTAGCTTTATCAAGATCTGAAGCAAATTGTGCCTATGATGTAGCACCCGACGGGCTTTTAGCTAGTGTATATCATCTTACCATAATAGAGTATGGTGTAGATCAACCATAAGAGGTATGCATAAAAGTATTTGCCTCAAGGAGGAATCCTAGAATTCCGTCTATTTTTTGGGTTTGGAAAAGCATTGATTTTCAAGAACGAGAATCTTGTGATATGTTGGGAATCTCTTATGATAATCATCCTCGCTTGAAACGTATCTTAATACCTGAAAGTTGGATAGGATGGCCCTTACGTAAGGATTATATTGCCCCCAATTTGTATGAAATACAAGATGCTCATTGAGTGATAAGAAAGTAATTTCCACTTAGACAATTTCGGAGATTCAAGGATTGGACTTTCTGTTCTAGATTAACCAGAATAATTGAAGTCTCTTTCGTATTAGGGAATTATGGATAGCAACAAAAAAAGGCCTAATAGAATTAAGGATTCGTTGGGATTCTTACATTTATTTGGAAGATACTTATTTCGTATGAGCCGAACCAATAGGATGAATCAAACGAGTTCTGCATCATGAACTTTGTACTACGCCTATTGCTTAGACCGATTCCAGAAAGTGATGTCGAAACGAATTCGAAAATCGAATAGGACGAAAATACAAATAAATCGAATTCGATTTATTTGTATTGTAGACCGAATCTTGTCTATTTCAACTTCAAATTTTTCTTCTTTCAACCAACTTTAACCTTTCAAATATGTATGAAGTATTAACATTCTTTTTGAACGAAAAAAAAAAAAAAAGAGAAAATAGAATTTCATTTTAGATACTTTATTTAAGAATTTAAGAAACTCTACCCATCTATAAAATAGATGGGTATATCTTCCAAGATAGATAAAAATATCTATTATGATCCAAATTCGAAATCAATATGTATCGCGCTTCATATCAATAAATTTATAGAAGAAAGACCTCATACAAATTAACCAGGAACCAAATTTGAACTGGTGACACGAGGATTTTCAGTCCTCTGCTCTACCAGCTGAGCTATCCCGACCAGTCCTAATGTAGCATCCCATTATCATTTTATTAGATGAATGGGGTCTATCTCAATTAAAGGGACAGGGGGGGATTACAAAGTTTTCTCCAAGTTCTGTAATTATATTGTCAAGAAACATCTACATTAATGAGTCTTGGGCAGTTTATTTGTGAAAATATATGTATAGCAAAAACACACCATACCTAAAATCGGGTCAAGTTATACTTGTTCAAGTTGACTCTATAGTAATACGATCAGCTGAGCCTTATTTGGCCACTCCAAGAGAAACTATTCATGGCCATTATGGGAAAATTCCATACCGGACTAGGCCAAAATAGGTTATACACATTCTCAAGGATCATTCGAGTGTATCTAAATAGATACTATATTTACATATGGATCCCTACGTCGTTCCATTCCATTTAGGATTAGGAATAGGCGTAATCAGACTTGCTTTTTCCATATCTCTCGTTATTTTTGGGACCATATTCACTCTTTGAGCTTCTATTGAATCGAGAAATAAAATAGGTTTGATTTTCCATTGATTCATTTCATAACTCCGAAGTTTCTTATCCCCTAATTTCGAAAGAACCATTCCTTGTGTTTCAAAAGAATCCTTTATTTCAGGCTTAAGAAAAAAAAGGGAGCCCTTGATGTGAAGAACATATCTGAATTTATACAAGTTACTAACTTGATATTATTCTTAAAGCGAACCAGCCTATCTTCTGTACAAGGATTACACGGTGGTTGGAACAAAGACACATTTGGTTGTGAATTCCAATGTGGCAGACATATATCTACACAGACCAATCAATAGTTCAAGTCACACACTCCCATAATCCATTGTCTCTTCGGAGAACTCCCTTCAACTCCACAATATTATTTATTTGACACGATTAGTTGAAGGGAAATATCCAAATCCATGTCTTATTATTTTCAATAATCCATACTTGTAGCAATAAAATCCTATTATTCCTCCTCTAAGTGATAAATGATTGATTACAAATATCTATTATATATCTTCTTTATAAGGACCAGAAATACCTTTTTACGTATCATTGGAAAGTGCATTAACATAAATACAGCAGTAAGAAGCGGCAATACAAAAGTGTGTAAACTATAAAAACGAGTCAAGGTGGATTGTCCCACACTAGCACTTTCGCGCAATAATTCTACCAAAGGTGATCCTATTACAGGAATAGCCTCAGGTACACCTGTTACAATTTTCACCGCCCAATAACCAATTTGGTCCGAGGTAAGGAATAACCAGTTACGCCAAAAGATGCGGTCAATAACTGCCAGAACCACACCTGTGACCCAAGTCAATTCGCGAGGTTTTTTAAATCCACCGGTGAGATACACACGAAAGACATGTAGAATCATCATTAGGACCATCATACTTGCCGACCATCGATGAACTGATCGGATTAACCAACCAAAGTTAGCTTCCGTCATTATGTATTGAACAGAGCAAAAGCTTTAGTAACGGTCGGACGATAGTAAAAAGTCTTAGATTTATCTGAAGTAAAAGGAGATAACAAAGAAGACACTAAAAAAGAATGAAAAAATAAATTAATAAAATTATGTATATCGAATTGGAATAGTTTAGTATACATAGAAATTAGAATAATCTGGAAATATCTTTCTTTTTCTCAATCTCACGAACAAGATCTAGTATAAGTAAGTGAAATAGATAAAATAAAACAGAATCTTTATCTATTTCACTTAATGAATTTCCTAATTATACTTAAAATTGAATAGTATGGAAATGCATTCATTTCCTTGCATTGATATGATCGATAATACTATCGGAGTGAAACAAGAGATCTAAAGAAAAATATAGGCTAGACTAAATTAGTAACAAGTAAACCTTTTGTGTGTGTATCTCCAACTATTTTGGAGATAACATAGTAATCGTAAAGTCTGAGACGACCCAGAAAGCACTTGATCATATCATGATCGGCTTTGTAAGCTGACTTGGGTATTGAGTATTACTTAGACGTAGAACCGAATTTTTTTGCAATGGATAGTTGCAATTTCGGAAAACGAGTAAAATTTTTTACATTGAATCATTCATATATGTGTAGATATAGCCAACACATAGATTTTTATGGATTGATTTGGTTCTTTTGAGTCTTGCTCGAGCCGGATGATAAAAAATTATCATGTCCGGTCCTTCGGGGGATGGATCTATAAAAATTCACCTATCCCAATAACAATAAAACCTGATTTGAATGATCCTGTATTAAGAGCTAAATTGGCTAAAGGTATGGGTCATAACTCGCTAAGAGGGATGTTTTTTTTTTCTGTTTTAATTTTCAGAAAAGTCAAATCTTATGGATCGTTGTACATTTCAATTTGAATTAGGATTCCAACTTTAAGTGGCCCTAACTACATATGTATCTGATCATATACATTATCTTTATGTATTACAATAAATAAAAAAAGGAAGTTTTTCAATGCGAGATCTAAAAACATATCTCTCCGTGACCCCAGTACTAAGTACGCTATGGTTCGGGGCTTTAGCAGGTCTATTGATAGAGATTAATCATTTTTTCCCGAATGCGTTGACATTCCCCCTAACCTAACTAATAAGAAATTCCCCCTTGACAGGGGTATATGTTGTATATCCTAGATGTGAAAATAGGAGGAATTCATCTATGAAATGAAAGGGTATAAAAAAAACGAAAAGAATAGGCTATAGGCGTAAATCAATATGCTGAAACAAAAAATAAGAAGGGCCAATAAGATAGAAATAATGAATCGTAATGTAAATAGAGTTTGGGTTCGAATTCCATAGAATATTTTATATAATATAGATAGGATTGTTTATATTGATAGACAAATGAAAAAATTTCTCAATATCCTTATTCATCCACTTGAAATTTTCAAAATAGCTTGGTTGAGCTTGCAAATTCACTCATTGAATAAGTAAACAATTGAATTGGATTCGATTGAACGGCATGAAGGAAATTGAGTGTTAACCCATTTCTTGTTGAATTAACTGATCGATGTGCTATCATACATTTATTTTGAATTCGATAATTTCACAAAAAAATTTAGACATATTTTATTTATTTATTATTATTATGAGAATTAAAAATGCTCGGGGATGCAAATGAGCAATGTCTACAATACCTGGATTTAATCAGATCCAATTTGAAGGATTTTGTAGGTTCATTGATCAGGGTTTGACAGAAGAACTTTATAGTTTCCAAAAATTGAAGATACAGATCATTAAATCGAATTTCAATTATTTGTGGAAAGATATCAATTGTAGAACGTTGATAAAGGAAAGAAATGCTGTGTATGAATCACTCACATATTCTTCTGAATTATATGTATCCGCGGGATTAATTTGGAAAACCAATAGAGATATGCAAGAACAAACTATTTTGATTGGAAACATTCCTCTAATGAATTCCCTAGGAACTTCTATAGTTAATGGAATATATAGAATTGTGATCAATCAAATACTGCAAAGCCCCGGTATTTATTATCGTCAGAATTAGACCATAACGGAATTTCGGTATATACCGGCACCATAATATCATATTAGGGAGGAAGATCAGAATTAGAGATTGATAGAACAAATATAATTCATCGTGATAAGTAAACCGGGTCTATTTATTTCCGTCCTATAGTTTTTTACTTTACCTTATTCAAAATTCAAATGATGCTTTCTACATAAACCCTCATGAGGGTTTCGCGTATTTTTCAGCAGTTCTTCCACTTCCAGGATAAATTCTCCCGTTTGCACCTTATAAAAAGAACTAGCAGGTTGATGGATCATTACCCTGATGATAGAAAGGTTCTCTATCAATTGAACTTATTCTTTCAATTGGTATTTTTGTATATCCTCCTATTTGACAAAAATGGAAACTTAGGTAAATGCTTTAGAAACATATGTATAAAAATACCATATTTCATTTAGCCCTTCATTCTTACTATAACTAGTTATTTCGGTTTTCTACTAGTGGCTTTAAATATAACTTCAGCTCTATTTATTGGTCTAAGCAAGATACGACTTATTTAAACTTTCTATTTGTATTTGAAAGAAAGAATTCAGAAAAGAAATCCTTCTGTCAAATTCCATGTATTCTATAGTTACTTCCCGCGTCAATTGTCAATTCTTGGTCATTGAGATCCACGTCAATTCGGATTAATACTTAGGTATAGATATTCGACTCTTTCTTCTGTCAACCAACCAATTTAACCTTTCAAATACGTATGAAGTATTAACATTCTTTTTGGACGAAAGAAAAAAAAAGAGAAAATAGAATTTCATTTTAGATACTTTATTTAAGAATTTATGAAACTCTACCCATCTATAAAACAGATGGGGTATATCTCGCCAAGATAGATAAAAGTATCTATCATGATCCAGATTCGAAATCAATATGTATCGCGCTTCATATCAATGAATTTATAGAAGAAAGATCTCATACAAATTAACCATGTGTCAGGAACCAGATTTGAACTAGCGAGACGAGGATTTTCAGTCCTCTGCTCTACCAGCTGAGCTATCCTGACCAGTCCTGATGTAGCATCCCATTGTCATTTTATTAGATTTTGATCTTTTAGAGTTGGATTTCAAATTACTAACTTCTATTTTTTCCTTCCTTTTTTTTTTCGTTTCGAATCAAAATTCAAAATAGAAGAGTTGAGTAAATCAAAAACCCAAAGGAGGTTCATGGCCAAGAGGAAAGATGCGCGAGTAACGGTCGGATTTTGGGATTCCACATAGTATGATATTTATGTGTCATCCCCTAATTGCTGTCTAAATTTCCTTCCCCGAATTGTTTAAGCTCTTTTCCTTCCCAGCTTTGGGTTGGCCTCTACTTCCCTTTTCCTCATTTTTATGAGAAGGTAGGCCGTTTTTTCCAAGTTCCTTTAAATCAATTGGTTCCAAACTCGTTTCTCATAATGACCAAGTTCTCCATGCCCCTATTACTGCCAGGGTTTTCTGATTGAGGGGTGGTTGTTCTCCCAACCCCTAGTCCTCCAAAATATTGGATCAAAAGTTTTTTCTTCATCTTGCCTCCTCGACCCTAGGCCTTTCCTCACAAAGGGATTTATGATTCCCCTCCTATTGTCCCTTTCTTTTTGTCTGATAGAACAACCGCCTTCTCCTCTCTATAGGAGGAACTGAATGAAAGCCTTATGATTATAAAAGTTTGATCGATGAGAGGTTTTTAGGTCATTTTGGATTGAGCTCTCAAGTCGATCCTTTTTGGGGAGCTCTTCGGTGCCTTTTTTAGTTTTGTTTTTCCATTGTTTTTTGTATTTTGTGACATCAAGCTTTGATTGTTGTTTTGTTTCTTTATTAGAAAACATTATGTTTAACATGTTGCTACGTGATCAGGTTTCTAGATGGGGTCATGCGGCTGCTACTCCTCCTCTATCCAAGCCTTCTAAGGGGACCCCCATCTCCAGTAAGTTAAAGAGAAAACGACCTACTATCGTGACTCCAGTGGCGTCCTCCAAGCTTGCCAAAGTGAGGTCTATGGGTACCCCTCCAACAAGATCTATACATCTTGTTATTACACCTCCTCCTCGAGACTCAGGAAGCACTCCATTCAAACCCCATTGCGCCTCTACTGAGTGTTTGTACTAGTTCATTGATAAGAAGAGGGAGGGGGAGTCATCCTTGGCCGTCGAAATTCTAAAGGGGACCCTTAAATCAAGAGATAAGCGTCTCCTTTCCCTGGTGTTGTTTGAGGAGCTTAATAGGATGTTGTCTACTAGACTGGCCAAGGTTTGCAGTTCTAATTATCCTTCTTATATTACTCCTGCTCTTTCTTCTTTTGACCTCTACCCTTCTTTGTCTTAGGCAGTGGCCTTACTTGGGGGGCTCCTCTCATGTCCTTAAGTGGTACCTCCCCCTCTTAAAGGGATGCACAGAGGAGAAAATTGGAAGACCGGGTGGAGCACTTGGTGGCTGAACACACAAAACTTAAGGATTTCAAGAAAGAAGCCATGTGGCATTCGTGACAGGTGGAGAAGGAGGTTAAAAATTGCAAAGAGCTCTTTGAGCTGAAGGAGGACCAATCAAAGGAGATCAGAAGGCACCCGACCAGGTTAGGTTGGATTTGCCCCATACTGATGAAGGACTAGAGTAATTGGAGAGTTATTGGGAAAGTAGCCTTCTTGTCTATTAGAAATCTGAGGGGTTCCAGAAGAAGGTGGAGAAGATTGTAGTGCCATACCTTTAGTACGGATTCCAAGCCTATCGAAAACAATTTGCAACACAAGGGTGCCCTTCCACAGGAGAAGAAACTTATTTCCTGAATGTCGATGCAGTTATGGAGGGTGTGCAAGACCCTTTTTGCCAATCCTCCTGCTCCTACGGTCAAGCCTCCCCCCGTGGAATTAGGTAAATTGGGTTACTTCATCTCCAGGTTATTTTTTGAAGAAAATTTCCTAGCTTGCTTACTCAATTTTAAGGAAAATATGTAGAAGACCTCAATCATATTATGGGGGGGTTGAGGAGGAAGTAAGGGCTCCCCTTCTCAAGCTACCATGTCCACCCTATTGAGGAAGAGGTCCTTTAGAGTCGGTTGTGGAGCATGACCCCAGCGCCCGAAGAAAGCTTTCTGCCCAGGAAATCCCGACCCCCTCTAATCAAGCTATTCAGGAGAAGACCTTGAGTGTGGTGTAATTGACTCATGATTCTCCCCTTTTTCCTACAAAACAATATTTCCTTCTTTTGAATGCTTTCCCATGGTGGGAGATGGGACAATTTATTCTTTTTGTTCTTGTGGATGCTTGCTTCTTTTACCTAGGCTTGGTTTTAGCCAAGGGAAATGCTTTAATGAATTATATTTTCTCCTAATAATATCTGGGGCTTGTCGCCTGTTTTATTGTTCACATCTCTGCTTGGGTTTGGGTTGATGACTTGCTACCTATGCTCTAACTTGGGGGGTTGTCGTTATGAATGTATGCGTAACCTTTTGGGAACAGTGATTCATTATTTGAGGTCCCTTCCCTTGCCCCTTTCAACCTGTTTTTTCAACCGCCACTCATCTTAGAACACATTGTTAGTTTCATGTCACTTTTTAGGATAATTATTCGTTCAAAAGAAGAGGGCATGAGGGCTTTTAATGAGATCAAGGAGTCCTTTTTTTAGGATGTGTCTTTATTTTTTACAGGGCTTACTTTTAAATAAGTTGGCGCCTCATCCTTAAGATTTTACTGGGAATACGTAAAAGAAACTCCTTACCTTTTCCCGTAGGGGATGTCTTACTGGACTTTTGACCAAAGATGTTCTTTCAACAGTAGGAAATCCAATAAGGGTGTCCCTATAGGCATACTATTTTTTGGCGAGAATACCCATCTTGTGGATATTGAATTTTGTTGAAAGGTGCCCCTCTAGGGAGGCACTTATTCTTTGAGTAGGCTACCCCTCTTGGGGGTGCTGAATTTTTTTTGGGAGGGTGCCCCTCTAGAGAAGCACTTATTCTTTGAGTAGAATGCCCCTCTAAAGTGTGCTAAAATTTTTAGAAGGGTGCCTCTCCATGAAAGCACTTATTCTTTGAGTAGGATACCCCTCTAGGGTGCTAATTTTTTTAGGAGGGTGCCCCTCTGGAGAGGCGCTTACTCCTTAAGGAATATGTCTTTCATTACGCGTAGAGTTTCTTAAGATTGTGGACATTCCATAGATGAGTCAAGGCTGCCTTTCTCTATCTTCCAATTCGTAGGCCCCTCGACCTATTACTCCAATGACTTTGTATGGTCCTTCCTAGTTGGGGTCCAATATCCCCACTGGTTTCAGGGTGTTGACCCTTTTCAAAACTAAGTCTCCAACCTTGAAATCGCGAGCTTTTACCCTTCTATGATGGTGTACCAACGATATAGACTTTTCAATCGTTTCCTCATACTGGACCAACATATTTATCAACTTATGAAGGTCTTTGTCAAGTCCATTCATATTATAGTTCAAGATAAATGAGTCAAAAGACGGAAGAAGAGAATGAAAGATCACGTTAATGTACATCTATTTTCCAAGATCAGCCTTGAGGTCCTTGAAGTTTTCCACAAGGGATAGCATCTTAATCCTATGCTCTTGTACAAAAGACTATTCTATCATCTTAGTACCAAAAATTGCTTTTGTCGCAGCATATCTAACATGCTAGTCTAGAACCGCATAAACCTGGCTCATGTGGAGCATTATCTATTTGAAATCGTCATGCCTATCGTACTATTTTCGGATGTCATTGATGCCAATATGATACTACAGACATTTCAGTTGCCCTCATACCATTTCTCGAACGTCAAATGTTCTTCGCGTGTGGATTCTTCCGGCAAGGCCCGAGGAAGCGACATATCCAAAACATAGATCTAGTTCTAAAAATCTATAACAATCCTAACATTTTGCAACTAGTCATTGTAGTTTGTTCCATTAAACTTATTAGCCTCAAGAGTTGCAGTAAGTGGATTCTTAGAATCTACATCAAATTTAAACATAAATTTAGTAGATTATCGTAATATTAAATTTCAGGTTAAGACTTTGTCTCAGGTCATTAACCCCTCCCACCAATTTTTCGAAAAGCCCACCACTCTGAAGTAGAGTTTTCAGGTTACCATCTCCTAGTGGGCTTGGAGTCCACAAACGCAATTCTCCATGCCCCCCTTTTATGATTCACATGGAAAAAAGCTTTGTACAAGGTAACCTATACCATTCTCTTTCAATGAAATCCCAAAGGTATTTTACCTCATGTCTTCACATGATCTCGAGGATTCCAAGTGAATCACGCTACTGAGCGTTAAGCTCGATCCATCAACCAAACAAATATGTCAATTGCCGCCCCCACGATTCGTGGGATAGGGAAATAAGAGTATATTCCATTCGTTTACAATAATAATATAGTTTTCTTCTATTTCAAACGTGTCACGACTCGTGAAACCACGAATGTGTGGAAGTAGCATCCACACCACATTGTTGTAGATGGAAGGCTTGGATTTAATCAAACCATTTGAGTTTTAATCCATTTTGGGCCTTGTGGGGACTAATTTTTATCGTGTCTGAAAAATAAAAACACAACTAAATTATCACAAATAAAAATATTTTAATTAAAATATCAATGTGAGTACAATCTCCATTCTATCCCTTGATCATTCCCTCCAAAATATATCTTTGACAAATTTGACTAATTGAAAGGGTAATCTCCACGTAGATCTCCTTCGGACTTGAATTTGAACTTCTATAATTAATTCGAGGACTTTCGTCAGTAATCCCGAATTAAACACTGTAGTATTGACTTGAAATTTGATGATTCGAAATTGGATTTGCCACTCGGATCTTCTTGAGAAGATATTTGAATATTTATAATGTTAATTTGAGGGTTTAGCGCCTATAATCCTGAATTAAATGCCATAATTTGTGGCACACCTTTGACGAAAGAATAGATCTTTACCTTGAACGCCTTTGAATATTCTTGAGCTTTGAAAACAGCGTAGAGAGAATTATTTGCAATCTTCCTCTGCTTTATTTTTCGTTCTTTAGCTCTGTGTGTCAAATCAGGGCAAAGGGACCCCTTTATATAGGTGTCAAAGAGGTAGAGTTGTGATGCACTTGAACACTTTATGTATTATCGTTTTATAATCTAATTTAAAGAGATAAATACATCATATATTTGAAATGATATGATTGGTCAAATTGACATTATCTCTTTAATATTTGAATTCTTTAAAGAGATAAATATCATAAACATTTGTCTTTGTTTGATTGGAGCGTATATGCAATTGCTCCACGTGGCACGGTCTAATGACTGGAATCTTTGACTGTGAAGCATTATTTGATTGACCGAAATAATTTATTTGGATGCTTGTCGGTCATTGATTTGATGACAAAATATGCATTAAAATATCAATTAAAATTGACAATTTATACTTTAAATTAATTTAGTAAATTTAAAATATAAATAAAATTGATAATTAATATATTATTTGTCCTTATTTAATTGGGTGCATAATTCATTTGTCTACAAATGCCCCCTCGACACTCGTTCACAAATACGTGAAAATATAATTTTCAAAGTGAATGAGTCACGAAAATATGAATCAATTTTATTTGGCCAAAAATATCATATGTATATCAATATACATATACATACTTATACATATATTTATTTTTAAACTGGTAGGTGGGTACCACACTTGGTTAGGTGTTTGTAAAACACCTCCACCATATGACGGCCAAATTTTCTTCTTCCTTGGTTTGTCTGTTTCAACATTTCTTTTTCTTTTCGTCGCAGGCGGAGATGAACAACATTTCAACAAAGAGAATTATGTTCAGGCTTTGCAAATTCTACTTCTGGCCCAATTCTAGCGAAAGAAAATATTAATGCCTCTGTAAGATTCAAACTACTTCGATTTAAGGAGTTTTAATTAGACTGTAACTCAACATCCTAATCTCACTTGAATTCAATATCTCAATCAAGCACATATATAAAGACTTTGACCTCAACATTAACCTAGCAACATGAATGTGATAGTTGGTGGAATCTGTGCTGCAATTCCGGTAGCCGATTATTTTCTTTTATTAGTTTTTGGATTGCACACAAGGTATTTGTATTAATGCCTCAATGAGATGCTGCTGAAAAACTTTTGGTTTCTTTGCAGATTTTGTGTCGTTGAAGATTTCTACTCGAATTTTCCTTTGATCTTTTTGAGTTGGTGCATCGTTGAAGGTCTTGATGAGTATTCTTCGTCTAGCAATTTGAGAGCAATGAGAGACTCGTTTTTCTTTTTGGATTTTAACTCTCAAGTAAGTTTTTTTCACGAGCAACCACAAATTGGGTTTGAGGTATTTAGTTTGCTTACGGGTGCAATTGAATGATTGAAAACTTTATTTCATATTCATTAATTGCTAGAACTAGAATTTTCAATGCCTCCAAAATATTTTAAACCCGTTGAAGCAATATTTTTTTATGTTTTCGTCTCAATTCATGCCAAGTAGAAAGGCACATATTTTGTGCATGGAGATTTATTGATAAATTCACCCCTGGCTTAAATTGTATCCTCCAAATGGGCTTGAAATATTAATCTCATCAGCCCAATTTCATGCTAAGCTGGAAAATCATATGTTGATCTTCTCTAGCTTGCATTAGAGATTCATTAAGAAAATCATACTAGACTCAAATTGTATCCACAAATTCGACTTGAATCATGAATTTGTGGTTGGGCATAGATCCACAAATTGGGCTTGAGTTATTCATGTTCTCAGTCCAATTTCATGCCAAGTAAGAAAATCAAATATTTCATCAATTTGCATAAAGATTCATTGAGAATGAATTACCAATTACCAATTGATCTTATCTATAATTTTCTTAGAGGCTTACTTGGGGGTGCATATATCACATGTTATATTTTTAATTTATTTGAGTTATTATTTTGTTTATAACTTAAATTTTTTTTGTTCATGCCCTAATAGTATATAGCATGGTCTACTAGACAAATCTTTCCCTTCCAGTGAGCACCACTTGATCATCCTTGACGATCAAATCAACTTATGGAGAAAGGCACAATGTTAGCGGTTTATGCACCCCTCGTCGGTGGCAGAAATGTGAACTGGTGGCCGAGATTAAATAATTCTTCTCACTTGGGCAAATGGCGTGAAGAAGTTTCATTGAGAACGAATATCAAGGTGTGGACTTTACGAGCTACCCACCATGAGCCTCCCCATCACCAATGTGATGCAAAGTGGGATGGTGATCTTCAATTTATTGGAGAATTCCACTACATCAAAGGATATTTGGGAGTGGACTGTGGAAGTACTTAGCTGATGCAGAGATAAATTGCGCCATCTCAAATTTTATGATGTTGTTTATGCTTCGTTGTTTACCTATGCTCACTATTCCGATATTATCAATGCGTTTTGCAAGGCGTGGTACCCTCTTACAAATACTTTGTTTACTTCCGCCGGAGAATTGTCCATCTCGTTGTGGGAATTACTTGAACTCGTTGGACTTCCTATGACGGGTTGCCTTTATGATGAAGTTGTACCAAATGTGCTAGAGTTCACGGCATTGACGAAAAGAGAGAAAGATTTATTCCTCGTTTTAGCAAGTATTTGCTTGATGCTTACCACTTGCTTCAAAGTGGTGATGATAATCAATGTTCCCACATATAAATCAATAAATTGGTGAAGTTTTGGTCCAAGAAAACTACTATGTATCATCCACCTCCTTTTCGTGAAGGGAAAAAAATGGTTTGGCCTAAATCAACTCATAACCCTCTTGGTGATATTGCAATTCATGAGAGGTAGTCGACTATTAAGAAGGCCTTATTTACCAAGCTATGCATTGAAAGAAGTCTCAAGGACAAAGCTTACTTGGCGGCCTACTTAGCTTGTTGGCTTTGCGTATTCGTTCTCCCTAGTAAAGATGTCAACTCCATTCATCCAAGTACCTTTAAGATGGCATGCTTGATGGCGAGTGGTCGACGAGTGAACTTAGTTATTCCCATCTTGACGAGTATATATGTGGGTTTGAATACTGTTGCAACATCTCCAAAATCAACCTATTCAAGTCCTTCTTTTCCTATTCATTTTGTCTATGCATGGCTAGCGTGTTACTTCAAGACTCATTACCTAGTTTGGCAAGACTTGTGTGGTCCAAAGATGACGAGATTTTCTAGTGAAGGAGGTGCAAAGTATTATGATCCACGAGAAGCACACAAGCAAATTCCTAAGGCCGAGTTCGTCTCTTGGGCATGCAATATGCTTGTGCAAAATGGACCCTTCAAGTTAGTTGATGATGGCAATGCCGAAGTGCTTGAACATAATTACTTTGTTGCAATTCATTTGAGTTATCTTACTCTTTGTCAAGGCAGCAAGTTCATCATTGAGCCATATAGTCCCCATAGATTTGGGCGTCAATTTGGATACTATAAAGACGTATCGGGAACCCTCAAATATGACATGTGTGCAGCCTCTTTAGAATAAGGAATCCATTATCAGTGCTTATGTGTTCTATCAAAGTCTTCGTTAAAAGCTTGGTTCCCTTGTCTGCCTACTAATGCTAAGAAACTCTGCTCAAAAGTTTATAAAACATGGTGGACTGAAGTCCATAGGACTTTCCTTGATGACAACATTGTCCCCAAAGTCAATTAAGATTACACTCAAACGTAAGAAACACGAGGACAAACAATTTGATGGTGATGAGAACAATCCTCCACATGTGTTTGTTCCTTCTATTGTGGTCAAGTGTAACCCGCAAGCTGAAGTTGCGGAGGCAGGTAAAGGAAAAGGTTCTTCACATAACTTGGCAGATAGTGACAGTAGCAACAAGGATAGTCATCGAAAAAGCCGAAAGAAGGAGCTTAGCCTTTGAAAGCAATAGGACTAATGGAAGTACATTGCGATATTCCTTGACTGACTTTGTTGTAGAAGTCGTATTTCCTTAATCAAGTAAGCTTAAACTTTTCCTTTTTTGATGTTCTTATTGAAGTTGTCCTCTCATTCCATTTTTAGTTGGAAGATGATGTCCAGTCTATTGACGCTGGTGTGAGACTAGTCATTCATTGACTACGACTCCTCTACTTGGGATGGGACTTAAAAGAAGACAATTTCCACGTCCTACTGCACTGGCACTATTTGAAAGTGAGAGCTACCTTTCCAACCACCAAAAAATGTTCCTTCAAAGGTTGTGGAGTGATCTTCTTGTGAAGATATCAAATACTCCAGTTGACTTCATTTCATCAATTGAAGACGATGTCTACCTTATTCTTAAGTCCATGAAGAGTTTTCAAAAGTTTGACGTTTCGAAGGTGGAGGAATCATTGAACATGTTTTTTTGTCAAAGTTGGTGCTTATGACAAAGCGAGATCCTTATCTTTTGAGAAATTGTCCCAGAGTCTTCATGAGCTACAATTAAAGGAAGCTAGGAATCATCTTCAAGATGTTCAAGCTAAAGCAAGTGAAGAGGCCTCTAAGGTCCAATCTATTATGGACGAGTTGGAGCATATTGAGAAGGAGATTGTGGCAATGAAGGGACGAAGAACGAGCTTGTGCGCTACTTTAAAAGGGCAAAAGCAACTCAGCCATGATGCTCAATCCAGAAGTCATGAGATCGAGGAAGATGTTGCAACATTTGAGAATACTACCCCACTGAATGATGCAATAGTTGAGGATTTGGAGTTTTCAAAAGCAAATTTGGAGGTCCTCAAGGAAAACTTGAAGAGTTTAAATCCTTTTGCTTGAGGTTTGTTTAGGATTTTATTTCTTATTGCATTCTCTTTTTTATGCTTTTGTTTGCCTCCATATTTTGAATATGATTATGCAATAGAACTTTTATGCTTCTATCTTGCAATCTTTGAGCATACGTTAAATATTTCCCATGTCAATAATTTCATATGAGAAATAAAGATATTTCATATGTTATGACTAAACTTAGAAATGTCTAAGCTGCCTACGTACCTCATCAAGAGGATCAAGTCATTACGTAGTACAAACTACAAGATATTTGTTTGAAAAAGGGAGGGTCGTTCACAGTTTATATGCACCTACATACCTCATAATGCGGGCCAAGATTTTTTTTTTCCTTTTTTTTCCTTTTTCTTTTTCTTTTTTTTTTTTTCAAGCGTAGTATTGTTTGAAAAAACTTCCCATTGATCAGGCCAATTCTCAAGCCATCTTCAACGACCAATTCATATGCACCATTTGTGTAGGCTTCTTTGACAACATACGGACTATCCCGCTCTGGCAAAAATTTGTTCTCTGTCCGATGCATTGTGATTATAGGCCTCCTCACTGTAAGTACTAAATCGCTACCTTGAAAAACGCAGACGCACCTTTTTATTCAACGCCCTAGATAATCGGGCTTGATAAGACTCGAGTCTTTATTGTGCTTCTAATCTCTTTTCATCAAGAGCTTCCAATACTTCAAGTCGTATTTGAAGAAAGTGGATCGGCCCGGGAAGCGCGGCGGAAGCTCGAAAAATAAAAAAAATTGGAAGATAAAATAGTCATGCTAGTAAATTCCCGATCAAGGGGTATACCCTTGATCTTTTATCGGGTGTCCAGTGTAATACAAAAATGCATAGGCCATGAATCAAAGAGAAAACAAGAAAAACAATAGAAATTCTAAATCAGAATTTTACCGTTGTTGTTTTCCCGTTTGCCTTCAATTGTTGATTTTATTCGTCCTTTGGGTTCAAAATCTCAATCCGGAGATCCTCTAAAGACTAACACACCACCACTAAAAGGATGTGGTGATTTCGTGCAAGTAAAAGCACACACAGAAGTGCAAGAACCAAAAACTCTATTGATTAATGTTTGGTTCTTGAATTCTCTTTCGATCTCTAAGATCTTGAGAGTGTTTATGGAGAGGGAGAGAGGGAATTTCATGAGTTGTGTGCAGCTGCTGATCTAGGTCGGCTAGGTGTGTTTTTAACAGCTATATATATGACTTAGTCACAGTATAGAAAAGGGTCTTGACCTAAAAACCTAGGCACCTATATATATGACTCCCACACCTAAAAACCACCTCTGAACCACCTTATAACCAAATTTGGTGCACCGTAGGCACCAAATTTGGCCACACACTTCCCAAGGAGGGGTTGGCACCTCCTAAAGCGAGTCATGGTCCAATCGAGGCCTTGGACTTGTATTTTAATGGACTGAGTTTGATTAAATAAAATTAAACCAAGCCCACGTCAAATAGACTTTAATTAAACCTAGTTTAATTGTAAGTCCAACATTAAAATATCTTAATCCAATTAAGAGATCCAAGCCCTTTTTTATCTCTCCATCAATTTATGAATCCAATTCATAAATTGGATCAAGCCTAATAAAATTAATCCAATTAATTTTAATAGCCAACTTAAAATTTCAATTAATCTAATTAATTAAATTCCAAGTCATCCATTCAATGGATTGGTCTAAATAAATGATCCAATCATTTATCCTCTCCATGAATAAATTTAAACCAATTAAATCAATTCGGCTCTTTTGTAATTAATTCCAAATTGATTCCATCCCATTATAGTCGTAGGTGTCACTCTTTAGGTTCACCCTCAGCTAAACTTGGGTGTGTTACCAACACAGATAATAAAATTTAATTTAATTAATTATTTCTGATTTTTTTTATAACCAGAAATAGCCTGTTACCGTGGGTGGCCGTCTAGAAACAGTCCATGGTACTAGAGACTAGATGAATATAGATGAATATTTAGGCCATCGAATTCATACGAGTAAGGTCCTTCCATCAACCGTTTCCGGGGCTTAATCTAGGGTATGGAATTAGGCGTCGGTTCCCATTCTGGACTAGGCATCTATACTTAATAACTCGAGACCGCCCGTTTTACCCTATTGAATTTTCGCTGGGAAACCTATCCCACTTATTCAGTCACTGTGCCTACAGATTTTTAGAAAAACGCATCTCAGAGCATATAGGAGATCCTACTGTCACGATACTGACAGGGGACGGATTCTTTTTTGGAACACACCATCCTCAGTACGCATATAATTGTACTAGATAAGGCTTATAACGTGTGTATCTTTTGACACATACATTGTTAGCCAAATCTAAGCTACAACCATCATGTGCATGTGACTGCCATAGTTTCTCAAGTTCAAGGACTAATCTCGTACTATTGGGGCTGGGAATCCCAGTCATACCGACAAAGCATCAGGAGACTTCCATATGATGATTCCCGCAAGTCAGGTCAGTCAGTCGACTACCTTGCTAACTAACCCATTAAAACTGCATAGATGGCCTACGTCTCCTGCCGATGAAACATGGCTGCAGAACTCAGTGCAAGTCTCTATAGGACACTTGATGTCTTATCTCGACATTCTTGACTTGGAACATTTCAGACCAATCCACAGAAGTTGGTTTTACGGCTACCATTCAATGCGCAACCCAACCCCTTGGATTTATTCGTTTGGTATATGGGCTTTGTCGTGCAGTTAAGGAAATATTAACACAACAAGTAAACACAACAAAGAATCAAGCCATTGTTTGAATATAACTTTTATTCAAAAAATATAGGTATTATATTACATCGAAATTATCAAAAATAGTTTACAAAAGCCCAATCTCATTGGATTTTCTAGTCACCTATTCTAACAATCTCCCATTTAACCTAAAGCTATCACTCATTTGTTTCAAACCCATCTTTCCAAGATGTTGTGCATGAGCAATCTGTGACAGGGGCTTTCTCAACGGGTCTGCTATATTTTCTGCTGAGTTAACTCGATCCATTCGAACGCCACCTCTTCCAACTATCTCTCTGAGCAGATGGTATCGTCTAAGAGTATATTTAGATCGGTGATGAGATCTTGGTTCCTTGGCTTTCGCTATAGCCCCATTGTTATCACAGAAGATAACTACTAGCTCGCCAATGCTAGGCACCACACCCAATTCTTGAATGTAGTTTTTCATCCTAACCGCTTCCTTAGCCGTGTCTAAAGCCGCTACGTATTCAGCTTCTGTGGTGGAATCAAATGTGGTATCCTGCTTAGAACTCTTTCAAGCCACCACACGACCATTAAGCTTGAATACAAATCTGACTGTGATTTGGCATCATCATCATCCGACTGGAAGCTAGCACTGCTATAGCCTTCCAGTATCAACTCTCCACCGTCATAGACGAAGAACATATTTTTAGTCCTTATCAGGTACTTAAGTATGGTCTTGACTGTAGTCCAGTGTGTCTCCCCAGCACACGCCTGATATCTACTCATTACACCTGCTACGACCGATGCATAGGGGACATCGAACATCTTTTTAAGCTCCCCATCAATCTTAGGAGACTGCTTCTCGGACAGCTTGACCCCATATCTCATCGGAAAAAATCCTTGTTTGGAGTGGTCCATCTTGAACCTTTTCAAGACTTTCTCAACATACGAGTTTTGGGTCATTCCTAATATCCTTTAGGTCTATCATAATGACTTTGATCCCAAGGATGTAGGAAGCCTCACCCAAATCCTTCATGGAGAATTGAGTGGATAACCATGCTTCAGTGTCCCCCAACATTTTGACATCATTGTAAATGAGCAAAATGTCGTCTACACAAAGCACTAGGAACGCAATAGAGCTCCCACTGATCTTCTTGTATATACAAGGGTTAAAGTCGTTCTTGACAAAATCATAGCCCTTTATGACTTCAACAAAACATATGTTCCAGCTTTGAGGCTTTTTTTAAACCATAGATGGATCTTTGGAGATGACAGACCTTTTGCTCTTCTCCTATTACCCTGAATCCCTTCGGCTGATCCATATAGATCTTTTCCTCAACAAAACTATTAAGAAAAGCCATTTTTACATCCATCTGCCATATTTCGTAGTCATACCACGCTTCTATGGCAAGCATAATCCGTATGGACTTACCCATAGCTACAGGCAAAAAGGTTTCCTCAAACCGACCCCAGGTCGCTGAGTATATCATTTTGCCACAAGCATGGCCTTAAAGGTTGTCACCTCCCCATCAGCACAAATCTTACGTTTATAGACCCACTTACACCCAATAGGTTTAACACCATAGGTCGGTCCACTAACGTCTAGACTTGGTTCGAGCTCATGGAGTCCATTTCAGATTTCATGACTTCAAGCCACTTTCCCGAATCGATGCCGACATCGCTTCTCCGTAATCTTTGGATCATTATCCAACTGACCAGTCACAGCTAGAAAATCATAACTCTCAGGAGGTTGTGGCACTCTAGCTGACCTACGGATAACTGGAATATTATCAGTGGAAATAGTAGGCACAGATGATGTCTCTGCATTCAACTAAGGTGCCTCACTTGATTCCTCAAGGAGCAACTCATCGCGTCGGGTATCTACTGGAAAACCTCTTTCCAAGAATATTGCATTCCTCGAGACAAATACCTTTTGCTCAGAGCGGTCTTAAAAATAATATCCTGCACTTTCTTTTGGATAAGCAATGAACATGCACAAACTAGATCTCAAATCTAGCTTGTCTCTCACTAGCCCTTTGAAGTATGCAGGCTACCCTACACTCTCAAGTACTTGTAGGAAGCAGGCTTGCCGTGCCATATCTGATATGGCATTTGGGCCACTGCCTTAGATGGCGCTATGTTTAATAACCCAGCCATTGTCTGAAGCGCATAATCCCAGATGGACAAGGGTAGTTCAGTAAAACTCCCTGGATCGGACCATGTCTAACAGAGTCCAATTTCTCCTTTAGCCACGTCATTCAACTGAGGTATCCCGGGAGGTGTCCATTGAGAGACTATACCGTTTTTTTTAGATGATCTAGAAATTCACCACTTAGATACTCTCCACCTCGGTCTGATCAAAAGGTTTTAATTTTGTGACCAATTTGGTTCTTAACTTCAAGTCTGAATTATTTGAACCTCACAAAGGCCTCAGACTTATACCTTACAGGTAAACATAACCATACCGTGAATGATCACTGGTGAATGTTAGGAAGTAGGAGAGTCCACCTCTAGCCTGAGTATTCAATGGCCACCAAACGCTTATATGGATCAAATCCAATAGACCATTAGCTAACGTAATTTGTCCAACAAGGGGTTCCTAGTCATTTTCCCTTTAGACAGGACTTACAGGCTGGTAGGTTGTCCAAATTGTCTATTTCTAGACTCTTTGATTCCACTAACCTCTTTATCCTATCTTGAGAGATGTGACCTAGCCTTGCATGCCAAATCTGTGCATTTTCAAGATTGTCTAATTTACATTTGTTTTAAGCGGTCATGATCCAATCAGACCTTTGCAAAATGTAAAGACCATTATTTAACTTACCCAGCAGATGAGAAGAAACATCTTTCATCAAATAAAAACAATTTTTATTAATAAAAAATTCAAAACCAGCATTGTCCAACAATGGAATGGAAATGATGTTTTTGATCATGCTAGGTATAAAATAACAATCCTTTAATTCTAGCCTAACATGATCACTAATAACTAAGTTGACGGTTCCTACAGCTTCAGTTGCGACAGCCTTGCCATCACCAAGCCTCAAGACCACCTCGTCTTTACTTAGCTTTTTGCTTCTTTGTAACACCTGCAAATCATTGCATATATGAGCTCCACAACCAGTATCCAATATCCATGAAGCAGAATTAGTGACCATGTTAACCTCAACAACAAACATACCTTGCTTGGTAGGGAGTTTGGGACAATCCCTCTTTCAATGCTCTTTTTTCACGGCAATGAGCGCAGATATTGTTTGCCCCCAATTGCTGCTGAGTACCCATCTTCCTCTTTCCCTTGCCCATTCCTAGTGGAGCAACGGGAGTGCTCTAAGCATCTTTTGCTGCAATGGCAGCATTCGCTTTTGCCTTACCCTTCTTCCTCTTCTAGCATCCGACCCTTTTGCCTTTCTCCTTAGAGGTCGAAGCCTCTCCTACTAATACAGACAGCGTTGATTTCTTAGTCATAGCGTCGTATTGCACCAACATATCAATCAACTCATCAATGGACTTCTCAAGCCTGTTCATATTGAAGTTGACAATAAATGGGTCGTAGAACGGAGGAAGTGATCGAAGGATCACGTCAATGTACGTGTCATTGTCAAGCCCAACTTTTAGGTCCTCGAGCTTCTCCACTAGGCATAGCATCTTGACCCCATATTCTTGCACAGAGGACCCTTGAGTCATCTTGGTTCTAAAGAACTCTTTATTGGCGACATAGCTAATATGCCTATATGGAATCGCATAAACCTCTTTCATACGTTGCAGAATTGAGCCGACATCGTCTAGCCTATCATACTACCTCTATATGTCGTTAGACATTGAAACTAATATGATACTTCGGACTTTCCGATGGTCAGCATGCCATCTTTTGAACATCTCATGCTCGTTAGATGAGGACCTATCCGGCAATGTCTGAAGAAGCGGCTTATCCATGATGTACCCTTGGTTTTCATAGTTGATGACTATCCTCAGACTACGCAGCCAGTCGGTGTAATTTGTTCCATGAAATTTGTTTTCCAGTATCACAGTCAACAAATTCTTAGACATTATCTACATAAAAAATGTAAAAACAGAAAATTAGCAAACGATTATAATATCTAAAACAAGTTAAAGACTTGGGCTTCAGTCATTAACCCTCCCACCATTTATATGAAAGTCCATCATTCCCAAAATGGGATTTTGGGAAACCGTCCTAGTAGGATTGGGGTCCACAAGCAAAATTCTCCATGTCCCGCTTTTACGACTCACATGAAAATAATCTTGTGGGAGGTATCCAATATCATTCTTGTCCAATGAGATCCCCAAGATATTTTTGCCTCGCCGTATTCGCGTGATTTCGAGGACTCCAAGCGAATCACGTTACTCAACATTAGACCCAACCCATCAACCGAATCATAGAGCAATCTATTGCCCCTCACGACTCGCGAGATAGAGAAAGAGAATCGTATTCACTTTGTTCACAATAATAGTGCAGCTTTATTTTAATCCATGCGTGCCACAACTTGTGAGACCACGCATAGGTAAAATGAGCTTCCTTACTGCATTATTATGGATGGAATGCATGGAAAAAACAACGCTTTGTTAATTTCTATTTGTTATGGTCTAATATTTAACTTGGTCCAACCAAGTGAGAGTTCATTTTGAATATGACCGAAACCTCACCACACATTAATAATATGCATGCTTAATATTCCAAATATTAAAGTATTAAAAATGCATCGCATGCAATATTAAAAGCCCAGCACGCCCCTGTTGGATGATCGCAAGCCCAAAAACATATGCGACCCACTGAGCCCGCAGTGGATCTATGGTCAGCCTAGGGTGGGCCTACACTATTACAAGTTTTTTAACCCATTAACAAAATATGGGCCTTGTAACACCTTTTTATTTCCTCCATTTCCATCGTGGGCTCCGTCCTTCAGGCCTCTTCTCCAAGAATCTCCGTGGGTCAATCCCATGACCTCCTCCATGGGCCTCCATCATGGGCTTGCTCTTTTCAATTCAAAAAATAAATCCTCTCCACCTATTTTATTCTCATTACATCTTAAAAAAAAACCCCACTCAGAAGTTGGGGGGTACATTAATAGGGAGAAAACAAGTCTTTACAACTCAAACTAAAAACGATGAGATAAGAAAAAATAAGATTCACATAGGCCCCAACCCAACAGAAATAAATAAACATTCATAAAATTTAATGGGCTTTGTGACCATCCATGTTAATCCAATTAACACAAGTAGCATGTAAATACTCCAAGTAATCATGCTCAACATATATATCCAATATCATAACATTAAATCCTAAGGAATTATATGAAAAATAATACAACTAAAATATGGACATAAGGGCAACCCATGTAATAATAAATACTTGTTTGGAAACACATTCCAATTAATTTTAGTAATTTAACTTTAGAAAATACCCACTCTCAACCAAAAAATTAAATTCACTAAAATAAACCGTTTCAAAAACTATACAAAAAAAATTAAAAAAATAAAAATTCAGAAAAAAGAGAAAAAAAACATTACAGCTGGCCGTCAGCTAGGCTCGCGCGCGCCCGAGTGCACGGGCCCTCGCCTGCATCCACCTGTCGGCCGGTCTGCTGCACGTCTGTGCCCTTTTTTTATTTTTCCAATTCTTTTTTTTTTTTTTCTTTAATTTCTGCTGAAATTTCAAATTTCAAAAATTCCTCATGTCCAAATTAAATACAAAATTATAACATACAAAATCCTAGATCTAGACATGCAATTAAATAAATAAAAATCATGCTTTCAAAGTCGATTAAAATACGTTATCATGCAAATACACATAAAAAATATTATATTATAGGCCAATACACCGAATCGGGCTCTGATACCACTAGAAGGAAGTGGATTGGCCCAGGAAGAGCGGCGGAAGCGCGAAAAAATAAAAAAATATCAAATAAAACAGTCATGCTAGTAAATTCCCGATCAATGGGTGTACCCTTAATCTTTTCCCAGAAAACAGTCATGCCCGGGAAGCGCGGAGGAAGCGCGGAAAATCGAAAACATGGTAAATAAAAGAATTAAATTCCAATCAAGGGGTGTACCCTTGATCTTTTTTCGGGCGTTTTGGTGTAATAATCACAGATCTAATCATGTAATTAAGCTAATGAATCAAATAAAAATGAAAGCATGAATAAATCTATAGTTACCTTTCGTTTTTCTCCTCCGATCGGCAAGTCGGTAGATCTCCTCTTCGGGGTTCGTTCACACAAGACTCCAACATAGGAGACTTCTAATATCGTCCATACCATACTAAAAGGATGGATTTATCCTTGTGCTAGCAAGGATTAAATCCGTGGGAAGAGGTATCAAAATTATACTATGAATAGCACAACCACCTCTCGCCATATCCAAGATACAGTGTTCGTATGTACATAACTGCCATGATTCCTCAAGTCCGAGGACTAATCCCGTACTACCAGAACCGAAAATCCCAGTCATACCGACCAAACCTCAAAAGGCTTCCATATGACGATTCCCGTGAGTTAGTTCAGTCAGTCGACTACATGGCCAGCGAACCCACTAAAACTGCACAGACGACCCACGTCTTATGTCGACGAAACACAGCTGCAGTACTTAGTGCAAGTCTCTATAGGACTCTCGATGCCCTATCTCAAGGTTCTCAACTTGGAACGTTTCAGACCGACCCTAAAGAGTTGGTTTCATATCCGTCAAACCTATGTGCATCCCGACTCCGTGGGTTGAACCTTTCGTTCTGTGGGCATTTCGCTGTGACATTGAAATCCCATTCAATATCAATGGTAAGCACAATTAAAACAAATTGCCAACATGATGAATTTTTACCGTATTCATCAGTCTAATATTATTTGATAAAGATTGGCGAATGGCAAACAATCAATCCAATTGGCTTTTGGTCACCCATTCCAACAATAAAATCCTGAGATTTGATGTGTAATTAATTTAGGATATTGGATATCATTTATTGTAATGCATGGTTTACATTATATTTAATGTGCACGTTTATTTTGGAAATAAATGTGTTATTATGTTAATTGAATTAACATAAGATGATCACAAAGCCCTGGGACCGGGTGTATGGTTTATTTTCTATTGGGTTGGGGCTTGCGTGCCTCTTATTTCTCTATCTCTTCATTTTTAGCCTATTATGTTTAAGGCTTGCTTTCTCCCTATTAATGTACTCCCCCCAACTATTGATTGGGGTTTCTTTTTTAGTTGTAATGAAAGTAGAATAGGTGGAGAGGATTTTACTTTATTTCATAATTGTAAAGAGCAAGCCTAGACGATGGAAGCCCACAAAAGAGATGAAGAAATAAAGAGAGATTACAAGGCCCATAATGTGTTAATTGATTAAATATCTTGTAATAGCATAGGCCTACCCTTAGACTAACCATAGATCCACTGCGGGCTCAGTGGGTCACATAGGTTTTGGGCTTGTGATCATCCAACAGGGGCGTGCTAGACTTTTATTTTGCATGTGATGCATTTTATTTATTGCGTTAGTATATTGATATATTGATCATAGAAAATACTAAAATTGTGATGAGGTCTCGGTCATATTATAACAAACTCTCACTTGGTTGGACCAAGTTTAAATATTAGACCCTTAAAAATAGAAATAAACACCAATGGCTCGTTCTTCCATACATTCCATCCACAGTAATGTAGTGAGGAAGCCAATTTGACCCACACGTGGTCTCACGAGTCGTGACACGTTTGGACTTAAATGAAGTTGCATTGTTATTGTGAACAAAGTGAATAGGCACCTATTTCCCTATCTCACGAGTTGTGGGGGGCGATAGTGTGTGCTATGATTCGATCGATGCATTAGGACTAACGCCAAGCAACGTAATTTCCATGCCTTCCATCCACAGTAATGTGGTGAGGAGGCTGATTTCTCTCATACGTGGTCTCACGAGTCGTGGCATGTATGGATTGAAATGAAGCTATACTATTATTGTGAATGAAAAGACTATGCTGCTATTTCCCTTTCTCACGAGTCGTGGGGGGCGATAGTCTGTGTTATGATTCGATTGATAGGTCGGTCTAACACCAAGTAATGTGATTTGCTTGGAGTGCTCGGAATCACATGAAAATGGTGAGGTAAAATATCTTGGGGATCTCGTAGGACGAGAATAGTATTGGATACCTCCTACAAGATTATTACCATGTGAATCGTAAAAGCGGGCATGGAGAATTTCTCTTGTGGACCTTAAGCCCACTAGGAAAAGGTTTTCGAAACCCCATTTGACAGTGATGGGCTTCTGTAGAAATAATGGGAGGGTTAATGACTGAAGTCCAAGTCCTTAACTTGAACCTAGTATTATGATAATCTGCTAATATTTTGTGTTTATTATAGATGTCTCAGAATCCACCTAATACTATACTTCAGGTTAATAAATTTGATGGAACAAACTATTCGAATTGGCTGAAAAATCTGAGGATAGTCCTCGATTTTGAGAACCAGACTTATGTTCTGGATAAATCTCTATCTCAGACTTTGCCGGAAGGATTCCTGCCCGGAGAACGTTTGACGTTTGAAAAATTTACTCAGTGGAATGAGGACAATTGAAAAGTTTGCAGTATCGTACTGAGCTCGATGAGTAACGAGATCCAGAAATAGTACGAAAGGTATGAGGACGTTTGGTCGATAATGCACTACATGAAAGAGCTTTATGCGGTACCGGACCGGCATATTAGATATGCCGTGATGAAGGCATTCTTCGGCGCAAGAATGATTGAGGGATCGTCCGTACGAGAGTTTGGAGTGATGATGCTATCACTAGTGGAAAAGCTCAAAGACCTCCAAGCTGATTTCGATAAGGAGGAAATGTACGTTGACGTGATCCTGCAATCACTACCTCCCTCTTATTATCAATTCATTGTTAACTATAACATGAATGGGCTTGAGAAAAGCCTTCATGAGTTGATTAATGTGTTGGTCCAGTACAAGGCAACGATTGAAAAATCTGCGCCGTCGGTACTAGTGGGAGAGGCTTCAACCTCTAAAGCGAAGGGCAAGGTTGTCGGATGCAAGAAAGAAAAGAAGGATCAGACGTCTTCTATTGTTGCTAGCACTTCGAGCGTTCCTGTTACACCGCTAGGCGGGGGCAAAAGGAAAGAGGAAAAGGGTGGGTTCGTCAGTCAAAGATTTTGAATGACGTTTGCATTTATTGCCGAGAGAAGGGCCATTAGAAGAGGGAGCATTCTGAGCTCCTCTCCGATGAAGGTAAAATCTTTAACTTGAGTATTAACATAATCACCATCCTACTCTTAGTATTGGATACTAATGAACTCATAAATCTGCGAATGGTTTGCAGGTGAAGATGAGGAGTAGAAAAGCCGAAACAAGAAGGTCCCCTAAGGTTTAGCGATAACAGGGCTGTTGCCGCAAAGACTAGGGACTTGGTTAGGCTTAGTGGTGATCATGTTAGGATAGTACCTATGTAACCTAGCATGATCGAAATAATATTTTCAATTATTGTTGGACAATTTTGATTACATATTTTGATCAACAAAGTCTTTTATTTAACATTGAATGGGATTCATGTCTACTGGGTGAAATTTTACTGTCTCATAATTGGATTATGAATACTCAAATAAAGAATAAAATGATAATCAAAGATTCCAAACTTACAGTCATGGTAGGTCAATTTTTTC
This sequence comes from Sesamum angolense, assembly GCA_034509725.1. Classification (NCBI taxonomy): domain Eukaryota; kingdom Viridiplantae; phylum Streptophyta; class Magnoliopsida; order Lamiales; family Pedaliaceae; genus Sesamum; species Sesamum angolense. Next base: position 15,186,534 of record JACGWL010000005.1, on the reverse strand, counting down.
TAGTTGAGGATGAGAAAGATTGATGGGTTCAAAAGAGTACTAGAAATAGGCAATTTGGATCCATTAGCTTTCAAAGCCTTTACTAAGACGGAGAAAGACCGCAAAAGCTCTTTTATGGAACAAAATGAGCTTACCAGTTGTGTGTTGGATTGGATCCAATGCGATGTCTGTAAATTCACTAAAATACACAAGATCAGTATAGGTTCACAAGTTTAATTTTGTTTGATGAGAATCAAAATATTAAACAAGGAATGTGAACTAAACTGATGACCTTTCGGTTGGATCGAGAGGGTGTGTATTTAATGGGGGTTTTTGAATATCAAAATTGAATGCGATTCTCACTCGGTGAAGTATATTCCTGAAAGTTTTTCTCTGATAAGGAAGAAATAAAACGAAGTTGGACTTTGTTTGATCGGTGTTTCACTGAATTGAGTTGGCGCTTATTGTATGATAAACTCTCGTCCCATAAAGTACTTGAGTCAATAGGATGGTCCTATATATGTCAATAAAATAGTGGGAGTAGGTTTTCATACAACTTCTCAAAAACAATATCCGTAATCTAATGACATCTCTAACTGACCATATTCCAGTCCTTAAATATCCATGGAATTGCATTTTTAAATCCAAAAGGACATAAGGAGGAGCGATGTGGGATATCGTTTGAATCAGTGGCTTGGAGCCCAAGGATTCACTATGAAGTTCAAACTAGGTTTGAGATTTGGCAAAACTGGAATATTCAATCGTACTAGGTATGATTTGATGAGCCCGAGGTCAGTAGGAGTTGGTGGGAGTTCCGATGTGTTTGGTGTAAATTTGTCACTCATTTAAAATGAGGTTAAGATGTTTGGAAAAATACTAAGACACTAATACAAGGTTGTTCACGAAATTCTCCATAAAAGGAATTGGATTCCTACATTAGGGGCGAGTTGTTCAAGAAAAGACTGATGAGAAAGCTCAAGCTGTTCAAGACTCAATTGTGCTTAACTGATGAGAAAGTTTAGATGTCTAGTACATCCCCTACGTCTGTGTTAGTTTGGTGTAATGGACCTGATTTTGTGTACGTTTTAGGCATGACACAACGTTTATCGGGAATACATAAATTGGCATTAGACAGTTGTCAAGATCGGTTTTTTAACACCTGAATAAGGATTAAAGAAGTGTTCATGACACATGTTTGTGGAGAGTTGACTCTGGAAATCTAAAGCGATACTAAATTCCAGACTCATGTGAATAATAAATAAGTCCTCAAAGTATAGTCACATTCGGACTTGATGGCAGGCATGTAGCTTGAAAGGATTTCAAGTAGATGCCCCCATCTTAAAAGTTGAATGTGGAACGACTCTAACAACTCGGTCTTGGAAAGTGGTTTGGATCGAAAGATCGCATCCATTGGATGGATATGGTGCGTAGCATGGCTGAGCTAATTATAGCTTTGGAGACGAAGGACAAGGCTAAGGCAAGAGCCTTTTGTGCCCGAGATCTCATAATAAGATCCACGGAAATTCTTAGACAACAACCATCTACAGGCAGCGATGGTGAAGGAAATACACGGTTGGTCTGTGTAGATCCAATAGAAAATAAAGTAGACCCACAAAACCGTATCGGTATCGTAAACTACTCATACTCAGAAAGTTATGAGGGACATGGGTAATTAGCTCAATGGTCAAGTTGGAGATTGTTGGAATGGGTGACCAAAAGCCAATTGGATTGGTTGATTGCCATTCGCCAATCTTTATCAAATAATATTAGACTGATGAATACGGTAAGAATTTATCATGTTGGCAGTCTGTTTTCATTGTGCTTACCACTGATATTGAATGGGATTTCAATATCACAGCAAAATGCCACAGACAGAAAGGTTAAACCCATGGAGTTGGGTTGCGCATAGGATTGGTCGATATGAAACCAACTCTTGAGGGTCGGTCTGAAATATTCCAATTTGAGGACCTCGGGATAGGGCATCAAGAGTCCTATAGAGACTTGCACTAAGTACTGCAACTGTGTTTCGTCGGCATAAGATGTGGGTCGTCTGTGTAATTTTAGTAGGTTAGTTGGCTAGGTAGTCGACTGACTGAATTGACTCACTGGAATCGTCATATGGAAGCCTCTTGAGGCTTGATCCGTATGACTGGAATTCTCGGTTATGATAGTATGGGATTAGTCCTCAGACTTAAGGAATCATTGTAGTCACGTGCATACGAAGACTGTATCTTAGATATGGCGAGAGGTGGTTCTGCCATGGGGCATGGTCATCATAAGCCCTATCCAGTGCAGTCGGAGTATGTAGCGAGGACGGTGGATCCCAAGAAAGAATCTATCCTCTGTCAGTATTGTGACAACGAGATCTCCTATGCGCTTTGAGATGGTTTAGACGCTTCAAGTCTATAGCCATAGCGATTGATCGAGTCGGAAAGAATTTCCTACGATGATCAGTAGAGTAAACACATCTCAAGTGTGCAGCATAGATGCCTAGTTAAGGATGGAAACTGACGCCCAATTCCATACCCTAAACTAAGGCCGGGGGACGATTGACAGTAGGACCGTATCCGTATGAAATCAGAGCCTGAATGTTCATGCCACTATTCACCTAGTCTCTAGTGCCATGGACTGTTGTTAGACGGTCACCCATAGCAACGGGCTATTTCTGGTAATGGGATCATTGGTGTGATTCCCAAGTCTAGTTGAAGGTGAACCTAAAGAGTCACACACAGATCACGAAAGGTGAGGGAATTAATTTGGAATTAATTCCAGAAGAGGTGAATTAATTTAAATAGATTAAATTAATTCTTGGAGAGTATAAATGATTGGATCATTTATGAGGAATAATCCATTAGATGGATAGTTCGAAGTTTAATTAATTGGATTAATTGATTTTTGGACTTAGCATTTTCATTTTTTAGATTATTTATTTAAAAGAGGCTTGGGGTAATTAATTAGTGGATTGGATTCATTAATTAATTAGTAGATGGACTTATCTAATTAGTGAATTGGATTCATTAATTTAAAAATGGGTTAGAAATAATTAGTTGGACTAGTCATGCTTGGTTGGGCTTAATTAATTAAGTGGATTGGATTCATTTAATAATTAAGTGTCTTTTGGACTTGTAAATATTTGATTGATTAAATATTTACTTTGACTTTCTTTGTTGGACATTTTATTTAATTGGATTAAATATTAAGTCCAACAAGAATGGTATATGGGCTCAATTTGACTCGTTGGACAAGCAAATTGAATCCGGTCCAAAATGCATCAAGCCCTAGCCCATGTTGACTTTTGGTAGATCAAAAGTAGCTGAAATTTGGATGAAAATAATCAGCCAAATTCGTGCATAAGGTGTGTGGAAAGGGGAGAGGAGTTTTTTGGGAAGTGGTTGAGAAAGTTGTGGAAGTTGGAAGACTAGGTCTCCTTCCATATCTCAACATTTTCATTCCAACTCTCTCACTCACAAACCCTAATCGATTTTTGTTGTCAAGTGAAGAACAAAGAAGACCGAAATACACTAATTCATAGTGTAATTTTGATTCTTCTTCCAACGGATTTAATCCTTGCTAGCACAAGGATAAATCCATCCTTTGAGTGTGGTGTGGAATATATTAGAGGCCTCCTACGTTGGAGTCTTGCGTGGACGAACCCCGGAGAGGAGATCTACCGAATTGCCGATCGGAGGAGAAAAATGAAAGGTACCTATAGATTTGTTCATGTTTTTTGTTTTTCTTTGATTCATTAGCCTAATTACATTATTAGATCTGTGATTATTACACCAAACACCAGGGAAAAGATCAAGGGTACACCCCTTAATAGGGATTTAATTCTTTTATTTATCATTTTTTTTATTTTCCGCGCTTCCGCCGCGCTTTCCGGGCCGATCCACTTCCTTCAGATTTGAAATAAACCTCCGGAGATATGTTAGCTTTCCTTGAAAACTCTTGAGTTCGTGGATGTTTCGAGGTTTTGGCATTCTCAAGATGGCATCAATCTTTGCTTGCTCAATTTCTATATCCCGTTGGCAGATGATGAATCCAAAGAATTTCCCAAATGTAACTCAAAATGCACATTTAGAAGGGTTCAACTTTAGTTGATATCTTCTCAAGCGTTCAAAAAACCTTCCTCAAGTCATGAAGATGATCCTCTCGCTTCTTTGACTTTACAACTAAGTCATCAACATAGCATTCGACATTCTTGTGAAGTATGTCATCAAAGATCATTTGCATTGCCCTCTGATATGTGGCGCCGGCATTCTTTAGCCCAAAAGGTATAACTTTGTAGCAATATATACCTTTAGGAGTGCGAAATATTGTCAATTCTTCATCCACCAGTGCCATACGTATTTGGTTGTATTTGGATGATCCATCCATGAAGGATAAAGCATCATGACTCGTAGTGGCATCTATCATCAGCTCGGCAATTAGTTACAGGAAGTCATCTTTAGGACATGCATTAGTTAGGCCCGTGAAATCAACATATTCTCAAATTTGCCCATTCTTCTTTCTTACAAGGACAATGTTGGAAATCCACATGGGATACTTGACTTCTCGGATGAAACCAACTTCAATGAGTTTGTTCACGTCGCCTTCAATCAACGGGATTCACTCAGGTCCAAATTGACGTTGCTCTTATTTGACAGGGTGAGCTCCTTTCTTTACTGATAGATGGTGCACAGCTACCTTTGGGTCTAACCCAGGCATTTCTTTATAGGATCATGCAAATACATCTTTAAATTCATGGAGTAATGCAATATAAGTTTCCTCTTCTTCTTGAGTTAGTGAGGCACTTGTGTAAATTGGACGAGGGTCTTCATTGTTGCCTAGATTAACTTCTTTCAATTCACCGATGGTGGTTTTAACACCCTCCTCAAGTTCTACAGGAGCATCTTGGCGTCTTTTTCTTCAACCTCACCATCTTCAATTAAGGTGATGTGGTAAGTTTTGCGCATTGTCTTCTTCAGCACTATTGCTAATATAATTAGACAATGCTACACTTTTTCCTATCATCCTCATTATCATATTGTACCTGTGTGAAGATCATGGTTTGTACTTTAGCCTTCAAAATTCTGCCACATGATATGGTTAAAGTTGTCTGGCACCTAATTCTAGAAGGGATCAAGCTTCTAAGTTTTGTGCATGTAAAGACTTGATATTTTTCTTCGAACGTACAACCACTTTAAACGCGCATTTCTTTTGATATCCCACCATTTTACATGGATCCAATCTATCAAAGACGGATTAGCTATTGGTTATTCCATGCAATGCTTTTATGTGGGGGTGAAGTCTGTTGAAGACAGATTCTCTCAAATTTTTCTTCCCTCTTGTGATCTTTAGTTGAAGAAAATTCTTCGAAAACATAATTGTTGTTGACCCTTTTTATAGCGATGCGGACAAGTTTAGGTGGAGTAAAACCAAGACCTACTTGGAATCTTGAATTGCATGTCCTTTTTCTTTTAGCATTATTTTGGGTAGCATTGAGTCCATGGGGCTTCTTGCCTGTGACTTCAGGAGGAAGCTTTCCAAGACTTATTTTTTCTTTTGGGTCATATCCGGCCTTAATAAGGAGCTTGAAGGTCTTAGGATCAAATCCCTTTTAATCTATGGCTAGTGCCTCATGTCTTCCTTCCTCTTCTTGGGTTGAGGGCACAAATCCCTTGAGTGGCGGCTTAGACGGTTGCTTCAAGTTTATTTGGGTCAATGGTAAAGTTAGATCTTTTGATAATTCAACTTTGATGGTGGATGATTCATTCTTTCTTGTGTTTTGATTATTGCATGACTTTGGATCTTCGAAGGGCAAAATTTCTATTCCCTTCTTAGAATCTTCAATATAGTACTTAGCATCAGCAAAGTGACTCATCTTCAGTAAAAGATTTGTAGTCACCGAGCACTTTTTTCACTATACCGTTGCGATAATATCTAAATCATTAATGCCATGTAGATGGAACCACTGCATTTTCATGTAACTAGGGACGACCAAGAAGCATGTTGTAAGAAGATTTAACGTCTATAACATGGAATAATGCAGTTGACACCATGTCTTCCATAGTCAATTACATCCTTATAATGCCGACAACCCTTTGTCTTCCTTGATTGAAGCCTTAGATCATGAGGCGGCCGCTAGAGAGTTCATTTATAGGGATTCCAAGCTTTTTCAAAATTCGCAGAGGTAAGATATTGACTGCAGATCCTCCGTCAATCAATATTCTATTCACTTTTTGTTCATGTTCATATCCAGCAACGAACAAAGGACAATTATGAGGTTTAGACTCAAGAAGTAGATCTTGGTCAGTGAAAGTAATTGTAGACATGCAGTCATCAGCATTAGAGGAATCCTCCTTTTCGAATAGTGTATCGTCATTGCTTGTGGTATCATCCTCATGCACGGCGTTACATGAATCCTTGTTGCAATCAAAATGTCCGCTCTCGATTGTAATAGCATTTGTCTCGGTGGAGTTCTCTTCAAGAGAAATCTTACCTTGGGGAGCCAATTGTAAAACCTTGTCCTTGAACACGAAGCAGTCTTGTATTGCGTGTCCAACTAAGCGATGGTATTTGGAAATTTATAAGGTCATCCTTTCGTTTGGCTTCCTCAGGTCCCTTCATTTCTGGCAAATTTATAAGGTTAGTCTCCAACAAGTTATCAAATATTCTAGAGAAATCAGAGTCAATAAATGGATATTCTCTTGCTTGCATTTCCTTCAAAGTCAGTTTTCTCTGTGGCCTCTCGTAAGGAACATTATTCTTTGGGGAAACATTGTCTTTTGCAGTGCTTTTGAGCTTGAAACGGCGCAACATTCACTGCCATAGATTTTTTACTAGGAGCATTTGGAAAGGACTTGCTCCCTTTCTTTCCTTTTTGTTTCTCCTTAGTATTGTGGGATTCTTGAATCAGTGGTCCCTCAACTCCACTTACTGTTATACTTAACTCTATGTCATGTGCTCTAGTGGCTAACTCTTCGAATAATTTAGGTAGGACTCCTTAAAGAATGTAATGAAAACCCCAATGCATACCTTGAATGCACATCATAATGGCGGAAGTTTCAGATAATCTATCTTTGCAATTTAAGCTCAAATTCCTTCACCTATTGATGTAGTATATGACTGGTTATTCTTTCTATTGGCGAGAATTTGTAAGCTCGACAATGCGGACAGTCTGTCGTGTTCTATAGAAGCGATTTAGGAATTCTTACTCTAGTTGTTCCCATCCATCAATTGAGCCGGCATTCAAGTCGGTGTGTACCAATCAAATGCATTGCCTTTTAGTGATCGAACAAACGGCTTGACTAGATAATCGCCATATGTTCCTGCATTGTTCCACATTTCAAGGAAATTAGCCACGTGCTGCTAAGGGTTGCCCTTGCCGTCAAATTGCTAAAACTTTGGCGGTTGATAACCTGTTGGCATCTTCAAACTGTTAATCCTTAAAGTGTAAGGCTTGGAGTAAGTAAGGGATTACCTTGAGCTTTTCTCGATATTGCTTCTAATGGTTCCTTCAATGAATTCTTTTAGTTGGTTCGTAGGAATTAACCCGTCAGAAGAAATTTGAAGCTCCTTTGCAGACTTATCCTTCTCAGTATAATGTTTCTTTGTGGATACCTCTGCTACATCATGAGCCTCAACTTGTTCTCTATATGAATGACTGGCATCAACTTTATCTGCCTTATTTATCAACCCAGCAATTTCTGCATCTTGCTCTTGGATGTGCTTCGTAAGTTTCTCAATGGCTCTCGTCAGACTTGCAAATTATTCCTCTATAGTTGTAACATTTGTCACCATAACTGGAGCCACATTTGTTGTGAAGGAGTAGTTAGACACGGAGCGAGGAGAGGGTGGAGGATATTTATTTTCATGACTTTCGCTTGCATAGCTAGGTGAGTGCAAGTTCTTCTCGGCGTACTAAGCGAGATGAGACATTTGGAAAGATTCTTTGAGATGCTTCGACATGCTCCTTGTAGTAATGCCAACACTTTTGGTACTTGAGCTTGAAGACTTTGATATGGCGAGTTTCAAATTCACCGACTTCATAGTTTTTACTTGAGTATCCATTTAATGTCTTTCTTCTTTGGTGAAGGGAAGAGATGAAGAGTAGAGCTGTCCCCATTCGGCGTGCCAAAATCTGTGAGCCCAGACTTTTATTGTGTCTAAAAAATCAAAACACAACTAAATTATCACAAATAAAAATATTTGGATTAAAATATCAATGTGAGTACAATCTCTATTCTATCCCATGATTATTTTGTCCAAATATATCTTTGAAAAATTTCACTTAATTGAAAGGGTAATCTCCACGTAGATCTCCTTTGGACTTGAATTTGAATTTCTATAACGTTAATTCGAGGGCTTTCGTTAGTAATTCTGAATTAAACGCTATAGTCTTAACTTAAAATTTGATGATTCAAAAGTGGATTTGCCACTTGGATCTTCTTGAGAGCATATTTCAATATTTATAACGTTAATTCGAGGGCTTAACGCCTGTAATCCCAAATTAAACACTATAATTTGTGGCCTACCTTTAATGAAAAAATCGATCTTTGCCTTGAACGCCTTTGAATATTCTTGAGCTTTGAAAAACCGCGTAGAGAGAATTATTTGCAATCATCGTTTGCTTTATGTGTCAAATGAGGGTGCAAGGACCCTTTTATATAGGTGTCGAAGAGATAGAGTTGTGATGCACTTGAACACTTTATGTATTATCTCTTTATAATTTAATATAAAGAGATAAATACATTATATATTTGGAATGATATGATTGGTCAAATTGATATTATCTCTTTAATATTTGTATTTTTTAAAGAAATAAATATCACAAATATTTGTCTTTATTTGATTGGAGCATACATGCAACTGCTCCATGTGCACGGTCTGATTGGCTAGAATCTTTGACTGTGAAACATTATTTTATGGCCAAAATACTTCATTTTGACACTTGTCGGCCATTGATTTGATGATAAAATATTCACTAAAATATCAATTAAAATTGACTATTTATACTTGGAATTAATTTAGTAAATTCTAAAATATAAATAAAATTAATAATTAATATATTATTTGGCACTTGTCATTATTTAATTGGGTGCAAATTTCATTTGCCTACAGGCCTAATATTTAACTCGGACCATCCAAGTGAGTTAAACTTGTTGTGACTGAGACCTTATCATTATAAGATTTTGCATGTTTTAATTTTAATAATTGAGTATAAATAGATGCATTCAAAACACATCATATATCAAATATTAAAACATACACCACATGCAAAACAATCATAGCACGTCCCTGTTGCATGATCACTAGCCCAATCCTATGTGATCCACTAAGCCCGCAGTAAGTCTATGGTCAATCTATGGTGGCCTACACTATTACAAAGTTATAACCCATTATCCTTCTAATGGGCCTTGTAACATCTCTTTGTTCTTTTGGGCTCTCTAGCGTGGGTTCCATCCAACGGGCCTATTCTTTCGGCCGACATCGCTATGGAAGTGCTTCCTTACATTTTATTTCAAAAATAAAGTCATCACGCCTAACTACACTCACAACTGAAATAAGAAACCCCAATCAAAAGTTGGGGGGAGTACATAGAAAGGGATGAAGAAAGCCTTACTATTACAAGGAAAGAACGAAAGAGAGAAATCAAAGACAAAGAGGCACACAGACCTATGGGCTTTGTGATTACCTCCATTGTATATCCAATAAATAATTACAACACATTTATATCAAATATAAATGAGAAAACCAAATAAATACATTCCATGCATTTATTCACATGATATCCAATACTATAACCAATAATATAATTGCATGCAAAAAATATACATTAATCATGTAAATTAAAAAATGGATATCAAACCCCATACATCCAATGTACAAATATTTTTTTTTGTTTGAGAAACATTACCAAATTATTCTAAGGCACAATTTAATTTTAGAAAAATTCAATTTGACTAAAATTAAAATTAGTCAAAATTAATAATTCCAAAAAATTGCAAAAATCAAGAAAATCCAATTTTTGGGAAAAATGGCACAAAATGGCTTAACCGTTTGAAATCGGTCAGCCACGCATGCAAGCTCCCCTGCCTAGGCATGTGCGCCTAGAGCGCAGTACCGCAAATGCAGCGCCTAGTACCTGCACGTGCCAGCTTACTGCCGACCAGCAGTGGCTGTTATTTTCAACCCAATTTTTTTTAATTTTTGTAAAAAAAAAAATGAAACTAAAACATGCATTTACAGAAAATCTAATTTTCAATAATGCATGGATATTCATAAATAAAAGCAAAATTAACACATATTTGTCTAAACACATAATCATGCTTAAAAACTGTAAAACATGCTTTCCAAAAGCGAATTAAACATATTGATCATGCTTATCACATAAAATTATGTTATTCCTAAAGCAACTGCACCAAACTGGACTCTAATACTATTAAAAGAATCGGGTTGGCCTAGGAGAGCGGCGGAAACTTAAAATAAAAATAAATAAATTGGTTTCAAAGGGTTGTTACCTTTGGATTCCCAGGCATTCGGTATTTAAAAATGCATCATAACAGCAAATAAAAGATGCATGAGAATATGGCTAAATAAAAAAACAAAAATATGAAAGAAATGTAAACCGAAATATTACCTTTTCATTTTCTTGCGTAGAATGCAACAAGCATTGTTTCCCTTATTGCTCCTCTTCCGTTCACTTTAGGATCCAAATTAGACTCCCTCTAATTTTTCCACACCACACTTATGGAAAGAAATCTAGATCTACTACTAGGTAGAAGGTAGCTCGAGGAAGACACAAAACCGTACTACACTATTCCTTAGAGTATACGTATTTCTCTTTTTCTTAACTTGAATCTTATTCAAGAAGAATTCAAAATATAGAGAAAAGATGAGGAAAATTTCGTGGCTTTGCTAGTGGTGAAGCCAAAGAGTAGAGAAAAAGCAAGTGTGTAGTGTGTAGAATGAATTCCAAATTCAAAACTACAAGTTTTCTCTAACCACTATGCATACACGTGCACACTATATCTGCCACTAAGCCATCATAGCCTTCTCATGTGGAGGAGTTGAAACTCCTTCCCAACTTGGATTCAAACTTTCACTTGGACTTCAAAACAAGAATCAATTTTGACGGGTCTTAATTTAATCAAATTAAATCAAGTCCGACTAATATCCATGAATTTTAAATTAATCCAATTAATTTAAAATCATATAGAAATTCAAAAATTTATTTAATTCAATTAAATAAATATAAGTCCAGACACTAATTAATTCAATCAATTAATAAATCAAACCCAATTAATTTAAAGGTATTAAGCTAAAAAACAATTAATCTAATAAATCACTTCGTAGGCCATCCATCTAATGGAATTTTTCAAATAATAATCCAATCATTTATATCTCCTTGAATTAAATTAAGTCGTTTCTTCTAAAATTAATTATATTGATTCTAGAGTGATTTGTGTGTGACTTTTCAGGTTCACCCTCAACTAGACTTGGGCTTTGTGTCCAACACAAATGATTAATTAAATCTAATTTAATTAATTGTGTGAAACACCCATCACCATGGGTGGACGTCTAGCAACGATCCATGGCACTAGAGACTAAGTAAATGTTGGCGTAAACATATAGGCTCCTAAGTTCCATACAGTTATAGTCCTTGCGTCGATCATCTCCTGGCCTCAGTCTAGGTGTCGGCTCGCATCCTGGACCAAGAAACTATGTTGAAAATTCAATATGCATTTTATTTATTGATCAACACAAGAAACTATTTCCTATTCGATCAATCACTATGGCCATAGACTTAAAGATTCTAAACCATCTCAAAGCGCATAGGAGATATATCCATCTTATACTGATAGGGGATAGATTCTATCATGGAATCCACAATCCTCAATACATACTCCGATTACACTGGACAATGCTTATAACAATCACATCGAAGACATAGCCATCTCTCGCCAGATCCAATATATAGCCATAGTATACATGCGACTACTATGATTCCTCAAGTTCGAGAACTAATCCTATACTATCAGAACCAGGAATTTATGTCAGACCGACCAAGCCTCCTAGATTTCGATATGATGATCCTTGTGAGTCAGTTCAATCAGTTGACAACCTTGTCAACTAATTCACTAAAATTGCATAGACATCCCACATATGTCATTGATGGAACACGACACTCATCCAATGAATAAAATACTTAGTGCAAGTCTTTGTAGGACTCTCGATGCCTAGTCCCGAGGTCCTCGACTTGGAATGTTCCAGACCAACCCTCACAAGTTGGTTTTATAAGTGTCATCCAATCCACAGCCCAACTATATAAGTTATCCAATTGGTCTGTGGGCATTTGTTGCGACTTTAAAACACCGTTCAATGTAAATAGTAAGCAAAACAAACACATAGTTCCACGGATGAATGCTTACTACATTCATCAAGATAATATCACATACATAAATATTGCTAAATAGTTTGCAAAACAGTCAATCCAATTGGCTTTCTGGTCACCTATTCTAATAGGACATCCCTTATGCTTCGGTTATAGGCAGAATTTAGTATGTTGCGCAATGCACTAGGCCTGATGCCGCTTACGCTTTGAGTGATGAGCAGATATTAGGCATGTGTCAAGGAGGCACACTAGACTACTGTCATACTTAAGTACCTGAGAAGGACTAAAGATATCTTATTGGTTTATAGCAGTCGAGAGTTGATACTTGAAGGCTACAACATACTAGGTTCCAGTCAGATGCCGATGATGCCAAATCACAATCAGGATTTGTATTTAACTTTAACGGTTGTGTGGCTTGGAAATATTCAAAGAATGATACCATAGTTGATTCCACCATGGAAGCTGAAAAATAGCCCCTTCAAAAATAGCTCAGGAGGCAATTTGGATGAAAAACTACATTCAGGAATCGGGTGTAATACCCAGCATTGTTGAGCCAATAGTTACCTTTTGTAATAACAATAAAGCTATAGAGCAAGCCAAGGAACCAAGATCTTATAATCGATCCAAACATATTCTTAGACAATACCATCTGCTCAGAGAGATTGTAAGTAGAGGTGATGTTTGAGTGGACCGAGTTAACTAAGCAAAAAATACAGCAGATCCGCTAACCAAGCCCGTGTCACAGATCGCTCATGCACAACATCTTAAGAAGATGTGTTTGAGGTAAATGAATGATTGGTTTTAGTCAAGTGGGAGATTATTAGAATAAGCGATCAAAAGCCAATTATATTAGACTTTTGTAATCTATTTTGACAATTTTGATGTAATGTAACATAATATTTTGAATAAAAAGTAATATTCATTTAATAGCATACTTCTTTGTTGTATTTGCATCTTTATGTTAATGCGTTCTTAATTGCATAACAAAACCCACAGACCAAATGGTTAAGTCCAAGTTGGGTTGCACTTGGTTGCCAGTCATGAAATCAATTTTTATGGATTAGTTTAAAATGTTCCAAGTCAAGAACTTAGAGACAGCGCATCGAGTGTCCTATAGATACTTGCACTAAGTATCATAGTTGTGTTAAGTCGGTAGGAGATGTAGGTCGTCTATGCAATATTTAGTGGGTTGGTTGGTAAGGTAGTTGACTGATTGAGCTGACTCATGGAAATCATTATATGGAAGCTTCTTAAAGTTTAGCTGTTATGATTGAAATTCCCGGCTCTGATAGTACGAGGCTAGTCCTCAAACTTGATAAGCCATGGCAGTCACATGCATATGATGGTTGTAGCTTAAATCTGGCAAGCAATGACTGTGTCAAAAGATATGGTTGTTGTAAGTCTTATCTAGTGCAGTTAGAATGTGTAGTGAGAACGGTGCATTCCAAGAAACAATCCTCGTCCCCTATTAGTATTATGATAGTAGCATCTCCTTAAAGTCTGTGGCCTTAGTAACGGAAAGAATAGGATAGGTTTTTCCGTTACAATTCAGTAGGGAAAATGAGAGGTCTCGAGTTATACAGTATAGCTGCCAAGTCTAGGATGAGAACCGACGTCCAATATCATGCCCTAGACTAAGGCCGAGATATGATTGTTGGAAGGAACTTGCTCGTATGAATTCAGGTGCCTAAATGGTTATCATTATTCACCTAGTCTCTAGTGTCATGGACTATTGTTAGACGGTCATCCATGGTAACAGACTATTTCTAGTTATGGAATAATTTGAAATAATTAATTTAATTTAATTTAATTAATTGTGTTAGGAACACACCCATGTCTAATTGAGGGTGAACCTAAAGAGTCACAATCTGATCACAAAATATGATGGAATTAATTTCAAATTAATTTTCAAAGATAAGAATAATTTAATTGGATTAAATTAATTTCTTGAAGAGAATAAATAATTGGATCATTTATATAAAAATTCATGAGTTGGATTTTTCCAAATATTGATTAATTAGATTAGTTAATTTTGAGTTTAGACCTTTTAAATTCATTGGATTAATGTAGTTGGGCTTTATTTAATTTATGGATTTGATTCATAAATTAACAAAGAGCGGGTTTGAGTCTTTTTAATTATATTTAAAGGACATGGACCTTAAATGTGGACTTGAAATTAATATGGATTTAATTTAAATCTTCCAAGCCGAACCCCCAGACCGTTTTGACCTAATCTAGGTTAAAGAGAAGCCTTAATATGGAGAGGGACTGAAATTTTCAGTTAAGAAGCTGCAAAAATTTGGCTAGGGTTTGTTTAAAATTGAGAAAAAGATATTGGATAAGGTAGGTCTTATCTAGCATTTGTGGCTAGGTCAAAAACACCTAACAACTCTCTTATCTCACAATTAAGTATCCACGCCTCTCGGTTTCATCTCTCTCTCAAACTCCCTCCATATGGATGGCAATGGGGCGGGTCTGGTACGGGTCCGCCCAGACCCGAGACCCGCCCATTAAATTTCAGCAAGATTCATTACCCGCCCCCGCCCCGCCCCGCCCCGCCCCGGCCCGCCCCCCCGCCCCCCGCCCCTCCACCTTGACCCTCCAACCGCCCCGACCCGCCCCAACCAAACCCGAACCCGACCCGCCACGGCAATTATATATTTTTTTGCACTCTTTTTTCGATTTCTTAAACACAAGAAATTAAAATTTTTCATGATTCCATGCAAATAAAGATATAAATTCCATTATAATAAAACATAACCTATCAATAAAATTCTCAATGACAAATATGAAATTCCAAGGGATACAAACATACAAACAACAAGCAAAATTCATGTAGATAACAATAAGATAACAATAAGTTTAATCAATAATTACGATATTTTAAAATTCCGGCACCCGATTCATACCAAATTCAAATATATATAAGATTATGTCAATTGGATCATATTGGACAGTGTGATTTAAAATCACATGGCCTGATTGAACGATACACCGTCTTGAATTTTAACGGCCAGATCAACTTATGTTGTTCAACAATATAAGATGATAGTTACATCAATGTAATAATAACATTTATGAATATATAAATTTATTAGTTATTATAGATTGTGAATATATATAAATGTCAACTGTAAAATATTTTATGTATTTCAATTACATTACTTCATATAATAGATACTTTTCTTAGTTTTCTACAATTTAAATTAGGGTAAATTACATTTTGCCATCCGAACTATGCCCGTTTTTACACTTTGGCATCTAAACTTTTTTTGTGTCAACTTGCCATTTCAACTTTGCAAAATTTGCACTTTACCATATATGATCGTCTTTTTGGTGATGTTTTGATCGAAAAAACATCACATGCTGTGCATATGTGAAAAATATCACATCAAATGACCTTTAAATATCACATGTGCATTGCATATGATGTTTTTTTAACAAAAAACTTGGTGAAAAATAGTTATAAATGGTAAAGTGTAAAATTTTGTAAAGTTCAGATGGTAAGTTGACACAAAAAGTTTAGATGCCAAAGTGTAAAAACGGCCAAAGTTCGGATGGCAAAATATAATTTACCCTTTAAATTATTCAGTATCAATTTTATTTTATTTTTTGGTATATATTACTACTAAACTAATTAGTAGTTTATATTTATAACAACTAGCCATTGTGGCACGCCGTCCTGCGTGCATATAATAAATAATTTTTCATACTTTAAAATACATTATATAAGAGTAAATATGTAAATCAATATATTAAATTTAAAAAAGAAAGAAAAGAAAGAAAAAAACTGATTTATCAGTTAAAATAAAATTTAATAATTTAAATAAGTTAGTTATATTATTAGTTCAATTGCATCTTTTTTCTATATAGTTTAGACATAAATATAAAAGATATAAATACAGATAGATAGAATAGATAATAAAAAGGCTAATTTTGGATTTCAAAAAAAATGATGCGGCGGTGTCACGATAACTTTCATTTGTGAGTGTATAAGGAATTTCTTTTTTTATATTAGTATAGATATAGATAAAAAAGAAGAAACTAATTTATTAATTAAATATAATTTGAAGAGTTGAATAAGTTAGTTATCTTATTAGTTGAAGGGTATTTTTTGACTTTACAAAAAATTGGTGCGACGCTGTCATTAACCGCCATTTGTGAGTGTGGAACCTCTTTTCTTTTTATATTAGTATAGATAAATTAAAATATTTTTTATTATTTTTTTGTATATAATGAGATCAACAACTTTTAAAAAAATAACTTATATTTATTTTTAATTAATATTAATAACTATTAAATTTTAATACCTTAATATAGTTACAAACTTTAAAATGAATTGGATAAACAAAGAATACATTACATTAATATTTTTTAATAAATAATATCAGTTTAGATTTAAATACTTTAATATAATTTTCAATCTAAAATGAATTGGATAAGACAAAAAATACGTTCATGTTAATGTAAATTATTAAATTTCTTATCAACTATTTTTTCTATTTTTGGTATTTTTGTACAGTTGGGTACATACAAAATTATTTAGGATTCACATATATATATATATATATATATATATATATATATATATACTATAATTTTTTATTTATAATATATTATATATTAATAATATTTAATAAAAAGGGCGGGTCCGGGGAGGGTCCGGTGCGGGTCCGGGCGGGGTCGGGGCGTGTCCGGGACAGGACCCGTAATCCACCCCGGACCCAGCCGGGGCTAAAAAAATTTGCCCCGGACCCGCCCCGGACCCGAAAAATTACGTCCCAGACCCGCCCCATGCGGGGCGCGTCCGGGGTGAATTTTTCGGGTCCGGGTTGAAATTGCCATCCATATCCCTCCATCTTTGTTACTTTGGTCCATTGAACCAAAAAAAAGAACATCGAGAAATCAAAGCCGTTAAACTGATAACGTGTTCTTGATTTCTCCCCTCACTTTCTTTATCTTGCTAGTACGAGAATAAGAGGGTCTCCCGGTAATTATAGTAAGAGTTCATCAAATGGCATTAGTGTTTTGTTGTACATACTACTTAAGTTGAACAATATTTCAACATCACAACAAAATGTCCTCAAACTGAAAGGTTAAACCCATCGAGTTGGTCTGCTAATAGGTTTGGCATCTAAGAAACCATCTTCTAACGGTCGGTTCGAAATGTTCCGAGTCGAGGACCTCAAGATAGGCACCGAGAGTCCTATAAAAACTTACACTGAGTATTGCAGTCATGTTTTGTCGACAAGAGACATAGGTCATTTATACAATTTTAGTGGGCTAGGTGGAAAGGTACCCGACTGACTGAACTAACTCGCAGGAATCATCATGTTGAAGCCTTGAGGGTTTGATTGGTATGATTGGAATTTTAGGTTCCGACAGTATAGGATCAGTCCTCAAACTTGAGGAATCATGTCAGTCACATGCATATGAAGACTGTTGGAATGGGTGACCAAAAGCCAATTGAATTGGTTGTTTTCCATCGATAATCTTTATTAAACATTATTAGATTGGTGAATATGATAAGAATTCATCAAGATGGTAATATGTTTCGTTGTGCTTACCACTGATATTGAACGGGGTTTCAATATCAAATGCCCACGGATCGAAAGGTTAACCCGTGGAGTTGGGCTGCGTATAAGTTGGGCAACTACGAAACCAACTCCTTAGGGTCGGTCTGGAACGTTCCAAGTCGAGGACCTCGAGATTGGGCATCGAGGATCCTATGGAGACTTGCACTAAGTACTACAGCCGTGTTTCGTCGGCAGGAGACGTAGGTCGTTTGTGCAGTTTTACTGGGTTAGTTGGCAAGGTAGTCAACTGACTGAAGTGACTCACGGGAATCGACATATGGAAGCCTCTTAAGGCTTAGTCTGTATGACTGGGATTCCCGGTTCTGATAGTACGAGAATTAGTCCTCTGACTTGAGGAATCATGACAGTCACGTGCATACGAAGACTGTATCTTGGATATGGCAGCGGTGGTTGTGTCATGAGGTATGGTCATCATAAGCTTTATCTAGTGCACTAGGAGTATGTAGCGAGGACGGTGGATTCCAAGAGAGGATCTGTCCCTGTCATTATATGACAGAGAGTTCTCCTATGCACCTTGAGATGGTTTAGACTCTAAAAGTCTTTGGCCAAATCGATTGATCGATCAGGGATAGGTTTCCTAGATCGGATCAGTAGAGTAAACGCATCTCGAGTGTTAAGCATAATTGCCTAGTCAAGGATGGGAACCGATACCCAATTCCATGCCCTAGACTAAGGCCAGAGACGGTTGACAGTAGGACCGTACTCGTATGGATTCGGAGCCTAAATGTTCACGCTAACATTCACCTAGTGTCTAGTGCCATGGACTGTTGCTAGACAACCACCCATGGTAACGGGCCATTTTCGGTTATGGGATAATCAGAAATAATTAATGAAATTAAATTTAATTAATTATGTTGGTCACACATGCCCAAGTCTAGCTGAAGGGTGGACCTAAAGATTCACACCCTACCACTGTAGTGGGATAGAATTAATTTGGAATTAATTCAAGAAGAGTCAGATTAATTTAATTGGATTAAATTAATCTTTGGAGAGAATAAATTATTGGATCATTTATTTATACCAATCCATTGGATGGATGACTTGAAATTAAATTAATTGGATTAATTAGAATTTCAAGTTAGCTAGTAAAATTAATTGGATTAATTTATTGGGCTTGGTCCAATTTATAAATTGGATTTATAAATTGAAAGAGAGAGCATGGGCTTGGATCTTTTAATTAGATTAAAAGATAAGGAGTTTAATGTTGGGCTTATGATTAAATTAGATTTAATATAAGTCCATAAGACGTGGGCTTGATCCTATCGAGCCCGATTCATTAAATACAAGCCCAAGGCCTTGGTTGGACATTGGCTAAGTCAAGGAGGACAATTTTGGAAGGTTCTTTGGCTGATTTTTTAGGCAAAATTCGTGCTTAAGGGTGGCTAGGGTTAGGATGGTTGTTTTGGAGCCCAACTAGGTTAGGATTCCTAGTATGTGTATGACTAGGTCATATATATACCTTCATTAAACCCTAGCCACACACACAACACATACTAGCTCTCAAACCTCACAAATTTCGTGCCTCTCTCTCTCTCCATGTTCTCCATAGCAGTTTTTTATTTGGTCTTAGAGATCAAAAGGAAAAATGAAAGAGAGATCAAAACACATTAATTCATAGCGATTGTTTTGATCTCAATCTCTTCTGTGGAGATTTCGCTAGCACGAAATCTCCACATCCTTTAGTGGTGGTGTGTCATTCTTGGGAAGATCTCAAGATCGAGGTCTCGTCGTGGACGGATCCGAAAACGAAAACGGAGAGGAGACAACGCTAGTAGCCGTACGAGAAAAACGACAAAGGTAAAACTCCATTTATGGTTTTCGCTCCTTGTTTTTTTTCGTGATTTCTTGGCCTATGTTTTATATTTAATACACTGAACACCCAGGAAAGATCAAGGGTACACCCCTTGATCAGAATTAATTTCGTTAATTATCGCTTGTTTTATTTTTTTTCGATTATTCGCACTTCCGCCGCGCTTCTCGGGCCGATCCGCTTCCTTCAAGACTATATCTTGGATGTAGAAAGCGGCGGCTGTATCGTGAGATATGGTCATCGTAAGCCTTCTCTAGTATAGATGGAGTATGTAGCAAAGACAGTGGATTTCAAGATAGAATCCATCCCCTATCGGTGTTATGATAATAGTGTTTCCTATATGCTTTGAAACCCGTTTAAAACCTTAGAATCTATGGCCATAGTGACTGTGAAAGGGATAGGTTTTCTGTGTCAATCAGTTGGGTAAATAAGGACTTGAGTTTTAAGTATAGTTTCCTAGTCCATAATGAAAAGCGACGCCTAATTCCATGCCCTAAACTAAGACTAGGAGACAGTTGATGGAAGAATCGTACTCGTATGAACGAAACGTTCACGCCTAAGTTCACCTTGTCAATAGTGCCATTAACTATTGCTAGTGGCTAGCCATGGTAACGGCCTATTTCTGATTATCAGTTAATCTAAAAATAAATTAATTAATTAGATTACTTAATTGTGTTGGTCACATACGCCGAAATCTAGTTGAGGGTGAACCTAAAGACTCACACTCTAATCACCAAAATGTGATGAAATTAATTTAGAATTAATTCTGAAAGGAAGATATTAATTAAATTAGATTAAATTAATTTTTTGAAGAGAATAATTGGATCATTTATATATAAATTCATGGGTTAGATTTTTTTAAAAATTAATTAAATAGATTTGTTAATTTTTGGGTTTAAGCCATTTAAAATTGATTGGATTAATTTTACTGGGCTTGATTTTATTTATAAGTTGGACTTATATGTTAGAAAAGAGAGAGTGAGCTTGGACATTTTAATTAGACGAAAAGACATGGATTTTGGAATGATGGGCTTATAATTAGATTGGATTCAGTTTAAGGTCTATTAGATATGGGCATGATTGTTCAAACCATAGTCTATTTAAGTCCAAGCCCATGGATGAAATTTTCAGCAACTTTGATAGAAAATTCAGCCAAGAGGTTTGGGACTAGAGATAGGAGAGTTTGGATAAGCTAGGGGTTTCCTAGTATGTTGAGACTAGGAACACTCAACTCTCTCATTCGCTCCTAAACATAATCCGGCCTCTACTCTCTCACGTTTTTCTCTAAAAAACTCTTTCCAACCTTGTTTCTCTTAGTTCTTTTGAATCAAAGAAAAAACAAGAAGAGAATCAAAGCCTTTAATTTGATAATGTATATTTGATTCTTCCTTCCCGCTTCTTTTCTTGTTAGCACGAGAATGAGGCGATTTCCCATGATTGGAGTGTACATCTCTAGACGATTTCAACACTTAAATCTTGAGGAGAATGATCGGGTTGAAAAAGGAACAAGGCACGAAGCCAATTGAGGAAAACAATAAGGGTAAGGGTTCTATTTAAATAGTTGCCTTCAGTTTTCTTGTGTTTAATTCTTGGCCTATGTAATTAGATTATTTTTATACGTCGAACGCTTGAGAAAGATTAAGGTTTTACTCCTTGATCGAGTTTATTTACTTTTATTTTATTTTTTTTTTTTTTTTTTTTTTTTTTTTTTGCGCTTTGACGGTGCTGCTTGCAACGATCCACTTCCTTCAAGGTTGCTTTTTTTTTTTTTTTTTTTGTTTTTTCATAAAACTAATTTTTTTCTATTTTTCTGCATATTTACTGAAATGGTTAGTTGTAGCTAATTTAATTTTGGTTGAGATTATGTATTTCTTAGGATTAAACTACTAAAATTAATTTGGAATAGATTTCCAAACCAAAATCATTTTTGCATGGGTTGCACTAATGTCCAATTTTTAAGTGCATTATTTTACATATAATTTTAGCTTATGATTATGTTTTTTTATATGATATTGGTAATCAAATATTTTATAACATGGTGTGTATTATTGGTTGGCATGACTATATAAGATTATTTTTTTGTGCCATGTTTGTTAATTAGATTAACATAGGATGATCATAAAGCCCATTGACCTTGTGTATGATTTTATTTTTCTATTGGCTTGGGGCCTTCATGCCTCTTATTTTCTTAACTCTCTAAATTTTAGCCTTGCTATTTGAGGCTTGCTTTTCTCCCTATTTATGTACTCCCCCCAACATTTAATTGGAATTTTCTTATTTTCAATTGTAATGAGAGTAGATAGGTGGAGAGGTTTATTTAAATTTGTAAATAAATTGTAAGGAGCAAGCCCAAGATGGAGGCCCATGGAGGAGGCGCATGGTGGAGCCTATGCTTTGGCACACGGAGGATCCATGAGAAAGAGGTCCAAAGGATAGAGCCCATGATGGAGAGTCTAAGAAGATGAAAAGATATTACAAGGCCCATTATTTGTAAATGGGTTAAATATCTTGTAATAGCTCAAGCATAACCCTAGGTTGATCACAGATCCACTACGGGCTCAATGGAACGCATAAGTTTTTGGCTTGGGACAATCCAACAGGGACATGCTGGGTTTTATTTTGCGTGTAATGCATTTTTTTATTATGAATGTCTCAATTTAAATATTGAATATATCGCATTCGAAATAAGCAATGTGATGAGGTCTCGGTCTTAAAACCTTTAATTAACTCTCACTTGGTTGGATCAAGTTTAATATTAGATCAAAAATAAAATTTAAAACAAAGGATTGTTTATTCCAAACCTTCCATGATGGAAGGGGATCGGCTCAGGAAGCACGGCGAAAGCGCGAAAAATAAAAAAATACGATAAGTCAAAAGAGATAAATCATGATCAAGGAGAGAACCCTTGATCCTTTTTCGGGTGTTCAGTGTATAAATTAAAATCAAAGGCCAAGAATAATACGAGAAAAACACAAGAAGCAAAAAATCATAAATAGGATTTACCCTTCGTCATATTTCTCGTACGGACTACAACTGTTGACTCTTCTCCCCTCTAAAGTTAGTCCACACCAACCCATGGAAGATAGATCTAACCTTCTTACCAGAAAGGATTAGATCCGATGAAAGAAATCGAATTTCGAATCACTCTATTAATTAGTGTATCTGAATTTTCCTCATTCTCAATTTGAATCCAATTCAAAGAGAACATAAAATAAATAGAGAACAATAATTATTTTCATATTTTCAGTGGAAAATCCGTGAATTTAAAATGACGAGAGAGAGAATTGTGAGAGATTCAAATCTCACTCCAAGAATCATGTGCATGCATATTTAGAGTTAGAGTTGTTGAATATATGGAATCCAATTCTCTTTATTTCAGCAACCAATTCTCCTCTCCGTCCTCAAATTGTAAAACTCATCCCTTGGAAAATGCATGTGGCTGAGTGCACAGTAAGAGGCCAACTGGCCAATGACTCCCTCCAATAGTAGCTAGGGCTCTAGTACATTTGGATTGAACTTGTATTAACTTGTCCAACAATTAATCAAGTCCAATACTTAATCCATAAGGCTTATTATTTAATCTAATTAAATAAATACCCAATTGAAAACTCATATAAATATTTGATCTAATCAAATATACACAACCCAAATATATTTAGTTTAATAAATTTAATTTATTAATCAAGCCCAAATAATTACTTAGTTCAAATAATTAATTTTACCCCATCATTAATTAATGAATTCAATTTATTAATTAAAAAGCCCATCTACTAATTATTTAATGAATCCAATCCATAAATTAATTAGCTCAAGCATTTAAATTAATTCAATTAATTAAAATACCAAGCCAAAAATTTAATTAATCCAATTATTTAAATTATTGGCTATCCATGCAATAGACTATTCCAAATAAAGGATGATACAATTATTTATTTTCTCTTCTCCATGAATTAATTTAATCCACTTAAATTAATTTATTTCTTCTGAAATTAATTCTAAATTAGTTTCATCACTTCCACAATGATTTGTGTGTGACCCTTTAGGTTAACCTCAGCTAAACTTGGGCATGTGTGACACAATTAATTAATTCTAATTTAATTAATTATTTCTGATTATCCCAAAAATCGTTCGTTACCATGGGTGGTCGTCTAGCAACAGTCAATGTCACTAGAGAATAGGTGAATGTTGACATAAATATTTAGGCTATGAATCCATACGAGTACGGTCCTACTGTCTACTGTCTTCCGGTCTTAGTCTAGGGCATGGAATTGGGCATCGGTTCCCATCCTTGACTAAGCAACTATGCTTAATACTCGAGACGTGTTTGCTTCACTGATCTGATCTAGGAAATCTATTCATGATCGATAATCGCTTTGGCCAAAGACTTTTAGAGTCTAAACCGTGTCAGAGTGCATAAGAGAACTCTCTGTCATATACTGATAGGGGACAGATCCTCTCTTGAAATTCACTGTCCTCTCTACATACTCCAACTACACTAAATAAGACTTATGATGACCATGCCTCACGACAAAGCCACCGCTGGCCATACCCAAGATACGTTCTTCGTATGCACGTGACTATCATGATTCTTCAAGTCCAATGACTAATCTCGTACTACCGAAACCGGGAATCCAGTCATACCAACCAAGCCTTAAGAGGCTTCCATATAACGATTCCTGTAGGTTAGTTCATTCAGTCGACTACCATGCCAATTAACCCACTAAAACTGCACAGACGACCTACTTCTCCTATCATCAAAACACAGCTACAGTATTTAGTACAAGTCTCTATAAAACCCTTGATGTCCTGTCGAGGTCGTCGACTTGGAACATTCCAGACTGATCCTCAAGAGTTGGTTTTATGGCTGCCAAACTTATGTGTAGCCTAACTCTGTGGGTTTAACCTTTTCGATTTGTGAGCATTTCATTGTGATATTGAAATCCCGTTCAATATCAGTGATAAGCACAATGAAATACATCACCAACTTGATGAATTTTTATTGTATTCATCAATCTAATATTATTTTATAAAGATTGAAGGATGGTAAACAGCCAATCTAATTGGTTTTTGGTCATCCATTCCAACAATCCATCCACGACAATGTAGTAAGAAATCTAATTTTACTCAAGTGTGATCTCACTAGTCATGGCATGTTTGAAATAAAATAAAGTTGTATTGTTATTGTGAACAAAGTTAATACGCTTCTGTTTCTCTATCTCACGAGTCATGGATGGTGAAAGTAGTGCTATGATTTGGTTGATGGGTCAGGTCTTACGCCGAGTAATATGATTCACTTGGAGTCCCAGAATCATATGAAGAGGCAAGGTAAAATATTTTGGAGATCTTGTAGGACGAGAATGGTATCGAATACCTCCCACAAGGTTATTTTTTGTGTGAATCATATAAGTGAGGCATGGAGAATTTTATTTGTAGACCCAAAGTCAAACTAGAAAATGGTTTCCTTAAACCCCATTTGAAAGTGATTGGCTTCCGCAAAAATAGTGGGAAAGGCTAATGACTAAAGACCAAGTCATAACTTGAACACAGTATATGATAATCTACTAAAGATACTTTTCAATTAATTATACATGCCTAAGAATCCACTAACCTCTATACTTAAGGTAAACAAATTCGATGGAACCAACTATACTAATCAGCTGAGGAATCTGAGGATAGTCCTCAATTTGAGAATCAAACTTATGTTCTAGATAAGTCTCTACCTCAAACTTTACCTAAAGGTCCTTACTTGGGCAACATTTGACGTTCAGGGAATTCAAAAGTGACATGAGGATAATCAAAAAGTCCGCAACATCGTACTGAGCTCGATGATTAAGGAGATCCAAATACAATATGAGAGGTACGATAATCAAACCGACATATTAGGATTTTTCTGAAAATTTTTTTTTCTTTATGTAAATTCTGAAACAACACAATAATTAAATTTTCAGAAAATATACAATTTTCAAAAATTCCTCATACCCCAATTAATAGACAAATTAAACATATAATTTTCTAAATCTAAATATGCGATCAAATAGTAAATCTCATGCTTTCAAAGCCGATTAATATGCTAACATGCAAATCCACATAAAATATGTATGCTTCTAGGCTTACACCGAACCAGACTCGAATACCACTTGAAAGAAGTGCATCGCCCCGGGAAGCATGATGGAAGCACGAAAAATCAAAATTTATTAAAGTAAATCATATTATACCCGATCAAAGGGTGTATACCCTTGATCTTTCTCAAGCGTTCAGTGTACGATAAGCATAAAAATAGGCCTAGAGCAAGCAAGAAAAATCAAGAGACTGAAATCATAAAAGAAATCTTACCCTCGTCATTTTGTTCAATCGACTGCAAGTGTTGTCTCCTTTTTCAGTCAACATAGGAAACTATTCCCTATTTGGTCATCATTATAGCCACAGTTTAAGGGAACATGAACGTGTCCTCGAGTGTATAAGAGATACCACTATCACATGCTGACAGAAGATGATCCTCTTCTTGAAACACATCGTTCTCACTACACATTGTGACTGTCCGTGACATAATCACCCAAGGAAAATCCAAGATACAACTATATGAGGTTTCCCGCGAGTCAATCAGTCAACTGACTACCTTGTCAACTAACCTACTAAAATTGCATAGACATCCAATGTCTATCACCAATGAAATAAGGTGCTCATCTAATGAATGCAATATTCAATGCAAGTCTCTATAAGACTCATGATACCCAGTCTCAAGGTCCTCAACTTGAAAAGTTTCAGACCAAACCTTAGACATTGGTATCACAACTGTCATCCAATGTGCATCCCAACTACATAAGTTATCTAATTACTTTGTGGGCATCTGTTGTGATGTTAAAGTAACGTAATTGGTAAGCACAATAGATATATATTCCAAAGATGAATACTTATAATATTCATCAGGATAATATTACTTTACTATAAATCGTGGACTGTTCTCAAAACCGCCAATCTAATTGACTTTCTGATCATCTATTCCAATCTCTCTCTCTCTCTCTCTCTCTCTCTCTCTCTCTCTCCTCCCCCAAATTTTTGCAATTTTTTTTGTGCTTCTAGCCAGACCCCACTCTTGTCTAGTATTGGTTCTTTCATTGTTCTTCCTCCATCCCACTGCCATTCAAACTCATTCTCAATCTCAGTCTGACTTCCAACAAATCCATGACTCCACCATGTCATTTCTTTCAATTGTTCAGGACATCAAACTCACCATGAACACACCAAAGCTACCATTGTTGACCTTTAACTACAACTATCTAATCTATTTTCCTCTTCTCTACCCCTACTCCACACTGCCTCACCATCTCCTATCTCCCCAGATATTTCCTAAGCCCCCTATGCTTCGCATCAACTCTTTGATAGAGACAACCGGCTTAAATGGGCCTTCCACGCTGATAATTCATTGAGTTCTACTTGATCCTATTATACTAACATCTCAAATTTGTAGGTTGTTATATGTCCAGGAATGCCGTTAGATAATTTAAATGAATGCACTCCAATGCCATGTTACCCTATTGTGAATTCTTTCTCCACACTTTAAAGCTTCGCTTTAGGCCATCCTCTTACGACAAATATCGGTAATCCTCTTTAAGCTCAAGCAAATGGGAGTTGTGACAGTGTTTTAATTAGAGTTTGAGAAGCTTTGCAATCATGTGGTGGGTCTTCCTCCTAACTCAATCCTTGATTCTTCTTTCTCGAGCCTCTGTTCAAATATTTAATGTGAAATGGCGGTGTTACAAGCCACTTCCATATCTTAGGCCTTTCACTTGGCTAAACCCATTGAATGCAAGCTCATGGATAACTCCAGACTAGGTCGCCGCTTCTCTTTGTATATGCACCTGCTACATTCAACTCCAACCTATCCTTTACATCCAGTGTTGCCTCCGCTGCTGCCTTGCCCCTCACCCCCCCTCTCGCCACTACTCATTCGTGTGGCCATCTCCCTATCAACCACCTCTCGCCTGTAGAAATGCAGGCCCACCACATCGAAGGATTATGTTTGAATTGGTGACGATTGTTCTAGTTAGGAGACCCTTACCGGCCAAAGCAAATCCTATTCTTACTGTCTTACAATGAGCAACTTGATAATGAGTCTCCTATTGACTCTTTTGGCACATTTTTCCTATGACGCCACTATGCCATCACCCATACCAACTTTGCTTCTTCATCAAGCTCACTCCTCTCCTTCGAAACATTTCCACATCTCATTTTATGCTTTGTCTAGCAGCCCTTTACTACACACTCTTCGTTGCATGGCTCCACCGGCAGTTTCTCCATCCCGTCCTCATGGACAATGGCAGTTCTCATAACATTATTCAACCACGAATCGCGCATCACTTCCACTTATCTATTCATCCTCTTTCCCACTTTGTTGTCATTTGTGGGAAACGGCGACACCATTAGTTGTTTGGTGTTTTTACATGCAATTATGTTAACGTTACAGAATCATACATTTGTAGTCCCTCTATAAATGTTCTCTATTCATGGAGTTGATCTTGTCGTTGGGGTGCAACGGCTTCAATCCTTAGTGTCATTACTTTCTAACTTCTTCGTGCCTTCCATACATTTTTACCACCTAAACACTCTTGTTACCCTTACCGGTATGTGTTCCCCAACCGCCAAACATGTCTCTCTTCATCAATTTTATCTCCTAGTTGCTAAGAATGTTGTAGCTTCAACCGTATTCATTTCTATGGCCCACTCGAACTGTCTTACTCTCTCAATCGATGATCTCACCCACCTCACTAACTGTCCCTTCGACCTCCTCCTCATCTTAATAGGAAAATGCCCCTGTTTCCACCTAGACTTCCTCTCTACCGCCCCCTTGGGCTCATAACCACCATATCCACTTATAACCTCACTCACCTCCATTTGGTATTCAGCCTTATCGATACCTCCATTGTCAAAAAGAACCCATGGACCAACTCATCTCTGGAATTCTCCATGATGGCCTTATTCGCCTAAGAACTAGCCCATTTTCTTCCCCGGTACTTCTCGTCAAGAAAAAGGATGGTACATGGTGTTTTTGTGTTGACCATCACCCCCTTAATGCTATCATGATCAGCGATCGGTTTTCAAATACAATAGTGGACGAACTTATGGATTAATTGTATGGAACTTCTTCACTATGTTTAGATTCATTTCTTGAGTTTTTTGAGTGTTTTGTGGAGATAGAGAGAGAAAAATAGAGATAAGTAAGTATGTATTAAAAATAGTGTGTATATTTTGGATTTATTTTTGGAGATAATTTAAAATAAGTACTGTATATTTGATGTTGTGTTTTGGGAGACAAAAATTACTGTTCATTGTCAAATCATGTCTCTTTTATATATATTTGTGTATATATGTGTGTATATATATAGTATTTTATTTGTGAGTGGATTAAATTATATAGTAATTTTTTAATTATATTTGTAAAAAAATTATAATTTTATATAAATAATATTTATATATTTAATAAGTAATATAATGCATTGTAGTAATGAGTTAACAATATTTTAGTTAGATGTTCTATTCGGAGTCATAAATTTAAATAAATTATTCGAATAATAAAATATTTGAATTTAACTATGTAATAATGGTATATTATTTTGTATTTTTTGTTAAATTGCTTAATTATTCCAATGAAGTAGAAAAATATTGAGTAAAAAATATTAAATAGTTAATATTAAGAAAATTGTATTTGAAAATTAAATTGTAGTTGGAACTTTGGCAAGATAGTAAATTAATGACAGAAACTAGGCCATAGGGCCCCATCCCCCATGCAATGTCGGCTGATTTAGACAAAAAATAGGGACAAAATTCATCTTAATTTACTATTTTAAAATGGCCAAAAACGCCTCAAAACACCAAAAAAATATCAAGCCAAACATTCCAACTTTTTAGGCCATCTTCGAAACCAAACACTGTGCTTATTTTTTGAAAATAGACCTTATAATGCCTTTCGGTCTCACCAATATGTCGTCCACTTTTCAAGCCGAGATGAATGATCATCTTGAGGTCGTTCCTTCATCGATTTGTACTCATTTTTATTTTTTTATGATATACTCATTTACATCCCAACTTGGAGGGATCATCTGCATCATGTCAAGCTCATTCGACACACTCTGCTGACCCACTAGCTTTTTGCTAAACTCTCTGAAGAAAGTGGATCGGCCCGGGAAGTGCGGCGGAAGCGTGAAAATTGAAAAATGAGAAATCATGCGATAAATAATAGAAAATAATCCCGACCAAGGGGTGTACCCTTGATCTTTCCGGGCGTTTGGTGTATAAAATAAAATCAACTAGGCCAAGAATACACGTAAAAAACACAAAATGCAAAAACGTAAATAGAAATTTACCGTTGTGGTTTTTCTCGTATAGCTACAAGCGTTGTCTCCTCACCATTTTTGTTTTTGGATCCGTCCACGGTGAGATCTCAATCTTGAGATCCTCCAAAGACTAACACTCCACCACTAATGGATGTAGAGATTTTGTGCTAGCCAAACCTCCACGGAAGTGCAAAGAATCAACAATGTTATTGATTAACGTTGGATCCTTTGTTCCTATTTCGATCTGTAAGATCTTGAGAGGATTTTTGGAGAGAAAAGGGAAAGAAATTTTGTAGTTATCTGTGTGTAGCAGCTACTGGTTGGCTATGAGGGTTTTTAGGCTTTATATGTGACCTAGTCACAAGATACCAAGGAGTTTGACCTAGCAAGACTCCACCAACCATCCAACACCTCTAAGCCACCTTTATGGCTGATTTTAGTGCACTTCAAGGCACCATTTCATGCACACCACACCCAATGAGGAGTCTTGGCTCCTTCTTAGCCCAGCCATGTTCTAACCAAGGCCTTGGGCTTATATTTTAATGGATCGGGCTTGACTAGTTAAAAATAAATCAAGCCTGCATCTTATGAACTTCAAATCAAATTTAGTTTAATTTATAAGCCCAATATTAAAATATCTTTTAATCCAATTAAAGAATCCAAGCATTTTATTATCTCCCTTTCAATTCATAAATCCAATTTATAAATCGGACCAAGCCTAATAAACTTAATCCAATTAATTTTAATAGCTAATTTAAAATTTTAATTAATCCAATTAATTAAGTTTCAAGTCACATCCACCGTCCTCGCTACATACTCCGAGTGCACTGGAAAAGGCATATGATGACCATGCCTTCAATACAGCCACCACTCGCCATATCCAAGATACAGTTTTCGTATGCACGTGACTGCCATGATTTCTTAAGTCAGAGGACTAATTTTCATACTATCATAATCGAGAATTCCAGTCATACTGACCAAGCCTTAAGAGGCTTCCATATGACGATTTCCATGAGTCACTTCAGTCAGTTGACTACATTGCCAACTAACCTATTAATACTGCACGGACGACCTACGTCTCCTGTCGACGAAACACAGCTGCAGTATTTAGTGCAAGTCTCTGTAGGACCCTCGATACCCAGTCTCGAGGTCCTCGACTTGAAACGTTTCAGACCTATTCATAGGAGTTGGTTTCATAGTTGCCAAACCTATGCATAGCACAACTCCACGGGTTTAACCTTTTGGTCCGTGGGCATTTCTTTATGACATTGAAATCCCGTTTAATATCAGTGGTAGGCACAACAAAACACGTTGCCATCTTGATGAATTCTTACCGTATTCATCAATTTAATATTATTTAATAAAGATTTTTGAATGGAAAACAAACAATTCAATTGACTTTTGATCACCCATTCCAACACTCTCCAAATGCCAATTCGGTGTCCAAAAAATGTAGTATCTCGGGCACATTGTCTCCGGGTGAGGGGTTGAGCCTGATCCGTCAAAACTTGAAATCATACATGACTGGCTTATTCCACGCTCCTTGACGGTCCTTCTGGCATTTCTTGGGCTCACTTGTTTCTATCGATGATTTGTCCGTCACTCCTCCACATTGCAAGGCTATTGACTAACTTGCTAAAATCCAACACCTTTGCATGGACCAATGCAGCCATGCACGCGTTTCAGTCACTCAAGGTGACCATGACTTCACCCCTTGTTCTCACTCTTCCAAACTTCTCTCTCCCTTTTGACTTTACAGCATATGCATCTAGTATTGTTGTTGGTGTTGTTTTATGTCAACAGGGGGCACCTTGTTGGCTTTTACAGCAAAGGTATGTGTCCTCTGGTGCAAGCTTCCCCTACCTTTGTGAGGGAATTATTTGCTATCACGGAAACTGTAAACAAATGATGACAATACTTGTTTGGACACACCTTGTGTATATTCACAGACCACAAAAGTCCTAAGGAGCTTGTCACGCTAGCAGTACAAATGTCGGAGCAAGAAAGGTGGTTAACTAAACTGTTGGATTATAGTTTTGAAATCCACTTCAAAGCAAGGAGGGAAAATGTTGTTGCCGATGCATTGTCTCTCCTACCGGAGGCTATCCCAAGTTTCTCGCCTCCCCCACGGCCTCCTTGCTTGATGAGTTGTAGCATTTCTTTTTTGATATTATTGACGATCTAAACTACTCTTGAAATTTCAAATAAACACCAAAATGCAACAATTCTTCTCAAAGAAGAGGGGACTCTTGTACCACCAATGTAGATTATTCATTCCTCGAAGCTCAGGTATTGTGCCCTAACTTTTGACTGAGTTTCGCTCATCCCCTATTCGAGGACATTATAAGCCTAAGGCCACACTTGCCCATTTATCCGAATCCTTTTATTGGCCTGGTATGCTTACGAATGTTGAAAAATTAGTGAAAGAGTGCATGATATGTCAACACAACAAATACACCCCACAGGCTCTGTATGGCCTCCTGCAATTGTTGTCAATACAAGACCAAGTATGGGAGGTTTCGTCATTGACCGATGAGACTACCATTTGGGTTATCATTGACTGCTTGAGTAAAATCGCTCACTTCATAGCTCTTCTCACACATTTCACTGCCACTACCTTGGCTAAAAAAAATTAACCACCAGTTACCGGTTTCATAGCGCCCCTTCTTCGTTAGTCGATTTTGGCAGGAGTTGTTTCGATTACTGGGTATGACTTTGAACTGCAACAGTTCCTACCACCCACAAACGGACAGTTAAATGGAAATGCTCGATCGGTGTCTTGAGACGTACCTCTGGTGCTTCGTCAATGCTGAGCCGCAGAAATGGACTCACACTTGCTCCTAGCTAAATTTTGGTATAACACTTCTTTCCACAACGCCATCGGCATGCCCCCATTTAAGGCCCTTTATGGATATTCATCAAGTAGCTCGAAATTGGAGTCTCTTGATTCCACCTTCTGGTGGAAATATTCCAGTTTCGAGTAATTGAATCAATATTTTTGAAATATAAAAATCAAATTTAGATTTAAAAAACAGTAATAACCACGTTGGAACAAATAAAATATAACAGTTAGAAATGCTATTTATGACAAGAAAATTAAATAGTAAACTTACAGCGAGAATTGTATCGTATTAATTATCAGTCCAATGATAATCATAATTTTAATCGAATTGTAGAATTCACTGCTTGCCTTGAAGAAAATATGCGTCCCGTATCAATAGTGCATCGGGTACAGTATAATCTTTTCTAGGATAAGACGATTGCAGTTCTTTCAGTTTTAGCACTATACGAAGAATACCTCGATCAAACACTCAAAAGCTTGTTGCCAAAACTTAAGAGTTCAAATTTTGAAAAATTGAGAGATAATGAGAGATAGAAATCTCAAAAATGGGAAAAGTGAGTTGCTGTTGTTGGTGGGTTTTTGTAGTGATATGTTTCACTCTATTTATCGAAAAATTCTCATTGCAGCATTGAAACAATAGCATTGAATTCCAAAGTGAAATAGTCAAAAAACGGCTCCAGCAATCAAATTCAGGTTTTTAAACCTGAAAACATAAACTTTAAAATCAGTTCTGAATTTTTTTTTAAAAAAAAATAGATTTTAATTTCCAACTAATCCAAATATTTTTTACTACAATATTTCTTCTCTTTTTCTCGACCTAATATATGGATTTCATTTAATTTTTATTAAAATTACAACAATTCCCCACAAATTCATATATTTGAACTCAAGTTTCTATGACTTGCTTTCAAAAAAGTACTTTCTAGTTTGAACCACTGTCTAAGTTATCTGACGCCAGCTATCATCAGGTCAAATGGAACTAAGTTTTGAATTTGAACCTACGAGTGTGACAACGTCTCTCAGTAATAACAAGTCACCGGCTTTCTGTTGATCATTAGGGTTGACATTATAGACCATGTGTCTTGATCCTATTCATGAATACTTTCAGGAATAACTCAATTCCTTAGTTGCGGCCAAACAACTACAATTCACTTAGTTGGGTGTCTCTAGGGATGCATTGCTAGCATCTCGTCTAAAGGACTTGACCCCATTCAGAGTTAAACTCTTACTATACTTGCAGTATCAGAACCTTCCAGAATTACAAGGAATAGACTCTAGATACAAAGTATCAGTCTATTTTGATGCTCTGACATACCCTACGACTTGTTAATACCACATTGAACCTTCTTTGTAGGATCTCCACTTAGAAGGTTGGTTGCCATTGTAGTTACATCATTGATGAGTTTTTAGTCACATTCCCAATCTAGATTTATTTACTTATGACCGATCCAATCCTTTCGTTAAAGGATTAGCTATATTGTCCATTGTTCCCACAAAGTTAATGCCCATTACTTTGTCTGACACTAATGCCCTTATAGAATATATCCCGAACACCCATTACTCTCGGAGTTTTTGCTTATCCAACTAGCATCACTATATCCCTCAAGAATAGCAATGAATCTGCCATAATGTATGGTCAGTGACACCGTGTACTTCAGGTACCTTTGTACCCTATCCAGCTTTGGAAAAAAAAGACATATTAGGTCTCGTGCCATTTGCTAAATACTGTAAGCCCAATAATTTGGGAATACCTTAGTTGTGCAGCCAAAAACCACTTTCATTTTTAGATAAAGCTATAAAAGAATCATAAGGCGTCTTTGCAATTCTACTATTTTGATAATTAAATTTCTCAATTATCTTCTCAACATAGTGAGATTGAGAAATGGCTATCCCATCAGTTGAACGAATCAACTTGATGCCAAGAATTACATCAGCCTCACCCATATGCTTCATTGCAAACTTATTGTTTAAAAATAACTTGGTTTTGGTCATAACTTCTAGACATGATCATATTAACATAATATCACCTACATACAGGCAAAAGATAATTATCTTATCTCCTTCAACTTTATATAGTATATACACTTATCATTCTCATTTATGATAAAGCCAAACTTAAGAATAGTTTGATCAAACTTTTCATGCCACCATTTGGGTGCTTGTTTAAGTCCATATAACAAGTTTACAAACTTTGCGCTTGCTACCATGAGCTACAAATCCCTCAAGCTGATCCATGTATATTTTTTCCTTCAGTTCACCATACAAGAAAGTTGTTTTCACATCTATCTGGTGAATCGGGAGGTTATACAACAAAGCAACTGCTATAAGTACATAGATTGTAGTCAACCGAGCTACCGAAGAATAGGTATTGAAATAGTTTGTACTCTCCTTTGTTTAAAACCCTTAGCGACCAATCTGGCTTTAAACTTATCTATGGTCCCATCAAGTTTCAGTTTCTTCTTGAATATCCACTTACACCCAATAGTAGTACACCTATGTGGGAGATCAACTAACACCCATGTTCCGTTAGAATAATGGAGTCCATCTCACTTTCGACAGCTTCTTTCCACTGCTTGGCTTTCGAAGAAGCCATAGCATCTTGAAAGTTACCGAATCATCCTCGATATTGTAAGTGACAAAATCACTTTCAAAATCCTTGACAACCCTAGCTCTCTTACTCCGTCTAGGTTCATCTGACTCTTAATGAGTCGGACTAGTACTACTAGGCTTAACCCCCTCATTAGACATCTTCTCCACATGTTCAGGAATAGATGTGGAGGCAAGAGAATCATCAAGTGAAACACTTGAAGGTATTCCTATTTTTATAGGAAATACATCTTCTCGGAAGACAGCGTCACAAAATTCAACTATAGTGTTGATCTCAATGCTTGGAATTTCTGATTTAATAACCAGAAATCTCAAAGCATAACTTGTCTCCACATAGTCCAAGAACACAATATCAACAGTCTCAGGGCCTAATTTCTTTCTATTGTGTTTTGGGACCAGCACTTTTGCTAGGCACCCCCACACTCAAAAGTATTTGAGGCTTGATTGTCTACCTTTCCACAACTCAAAATGAGTACTCGTATTGTATTTCAGAGGGACTCTGTTCAGAATATGTCAAGCCGCGTTCAAAACCTCTCCCTACGAATACTTTGGTAACCCGGAGGTTAGTAGGAGACTGTTAATCATATCTTTAAATATTCTATTTTTTTCATTTAGATACTCCATTAGATGGAGGTGAATATGGAGGAGTCCCTTCATGAATAATGTCAAAAGTTTGACAATATTCATTGAACTAACTCGACCCATACTCTCCTCCTCTATCAGACCTTAGCCGTTTAAGTTTCTTACCAGTTTGGGTTTCTACTTTATTTTTAAACAAAATAAATTTATCTAAGTCTTCATCCTTATTTTTCAAGAGAAACACATAACAATATTTACTGCAATCATCTATAAAGTGATAAAATATCGTTTGTTGTCCCTGGTCAAAACTCCATTAAACTCACAAATATCTCTGTGAACTAAATCAAGTATTCTGAATCTCTTTCAACTGACTGATAGGGTTTCCTAACTTGTTTAGCTTCTACGCATACTTGACATTTGTGATTTTATTCAATATTTTGACTAGGAATTAAATTCAAATTCAACATTCATTGATTGAATTAAATTTTAGATGACCTAACCTATTATGCCACATAATAGATGATTCAAATTCAATGCAATAGAATTAGAAATATCATTTTTATTATAATTAACTCGAACTTTGAACAAATCATCGTCTAAATAACCTTTACCACAAAAATACCAAATTAATGAATTACAACTTTATTAAATTTAAAAGTTAATTCATATCCCTCCCTAACTATTACAGAACCAATAATAATATTCCTTCTGACGGTAGGTGCATGATGAACTCTTTTCAATGACAGAATGCGCCCTGAAGAAAACTTCAAGTCCATACTTCCTATCCTAAGTACTTCAGAAGTATTGGAGTTCCCCATGCTCACTGTCCTTCTATTTGTGGCCTGATAAGACACAAAGAGAGATTTATCAGCACATACGTGCACATTTGCTCCAATGTCAATCAACCAATCACATAGTTCGTAAATAGTCAAAAGTTCGGGTTGTACAAATACATACCCTTCAGTTGCTCCTGAGGTGCTACCACCGCTAAAACCTCCCACAACAATATTGACAATTGTCTGCCCAATTTTAGTTTTTTTATTAGGACAAAGCTTGGCCAGTGTCCAACCTGCCCACAGTTCTAGCATGATTTGTTTTCTTATTGTTTCTTATTTTTTGTGGACTTGCCTTTATTGATGGCTTTTGAGTTCGAGTCAACCTTATTCACTTTCTTGTTTCCCATTATTAGATTGGCCCTAGATTGATGCTCAACCAGCATCTTGTGGGTCTTATGCTCTTCTTCAATGCTGATAGCAATCATAAGATCATCCAGAGATAATCTCCCTTTCTGATGTTTGAGTGTCATGCTAGATAATCTCATGGGTCTGTTCAGCTACAGACCTGTCCTCAACCATTTGATACCGCATGAACTTGGAAACAGAATACTTTTTTAGTCTTTACTCTTCAATATTATATTTTTTGTCCAACTCATCCCACAGAGACGGAACAATAGACGTCAAAGAGCGTATTTGAAAAAGCTGACAAAATCGCTCCTCAGCCTATTTGATCCCTCTCTGTCCACTGTGCTATCTGAGTTGTTCTGGGATAGGTATCAGTACGTTCAAGTTTGATCACCTGAATCACTGTTAAAAGTCCTTTCGTCGTTAATCAAATTTTCATTCGTTGTTGCCAGCATTTGAAAAACTGGCTCGAAAACTTATCCGGCAAACAAGTTAAATCGACTTTTGGTGAGATGGGAATTACAAGAGAAACAGGCTCGGTCATTTTTAATATTTTAGGAAACTGAAAGCGGCGTTCAAATAACTTCAGGAAAAATTCGAGTTTTCAAAACAACATTTACAAAATAAAAAAAAAAAACTGTTTTTGATGTTCCAACAAAAAATTCGATTTTTCAAAACCTGAATATTTTCTTCAAGATTGTTGAAAAAATTTCAGTTTCGAATAATTGAAACAACATTTAAAAATATAACAATCAGATTTAAAAATCAAAAGCAACAATAACCACGTTGGAACAAATAAAATATAACAGTTAGAAATCTTATTTACGATAAAAAAATTAAATAGTATACTTACAACGAGAATTGTGTCGTAACAATTCTCAATCCAATGGTAATCATAATTTTAACCGAATTGCAAAATTCACTACTTGCCTTGAAGAAAATATACATCCCGTATCAATAGTGCACCGAGTACAATATAATTTCTCTCAGGATAAGATGATTGCAGTTCTTTCGATTTTAGCATTATACCGAAGAACACCTCGATCAAACACTCAGAAGCTCGTTACCAAAACTTAAGAGCTCAAATCTTGAAAAATTGAGAGAGGCCGAGAGAGAGAGAGAAATCTCAAAAATGAGAGAAGTGAGTTGCTATTGTTGGTGGATTTTTGTAGTGATATGTTTCAGCCTATTTATAAAAAAATCTCATTGCAAAATAATAGCATTGAATTCCAAAGGGAAACAGCCAAAAACGGCTCCAACAATCAATTTCAGGTTTTTTTTAAACCTGAAACATAAACTTTAAAATCTGATTTGATTTTTTTTTTTTTTTTAAAAAGCAGATTTTAATTTCCAATTGTTAATAATAAATTCAAATGTGTTTTGCTGCAATATTTCTTCTCTTTTTCTCGACCTAATCTATGAATTTCATGTAATTTTTATTAAAATTACAACAATACCCATCGGACAAACCTTTTTGCAGCAACTTAAAACTAATTTACAGAGGGTACAACAACGCATATCCCAACAAGTTAACTCCAAGAGGCTTGACAAGGAGCTCCATGAAGGAGGTTGTGTTTTTGTTAAACTACAACTGTATCCCCAAGTTTTAGTGCAACAACATTCTTCACAGAAGCTCGCTAATCGCTACTCTGGGCCATTCAGAATTCTGCGCCGGATTTGAGCAGTGGCTTATGAGCTCATGCTACCGCCGGTTGCGTGCATTCATCCAATCTTTCATGTCTCCCTGCTGAAACCATGTTATGGCTCTCCTCGCAACCAAGTTTGCCTCCCGACCACCGCACCCTCGGGCGTGAATCTCCCAGTTGCTCCTATCCAGATTCGTGATCGCCACTTCATACCTTCAGCAGATGGTTTCCGACGTGAAATTTTGGTTCATTGGTGTGGACAAATGAAACAGAGTTACTTAGTAATTTCTTGATGAAACTCAGGCCTTGTGGACAAGGCCTTCTTGAAGGGTGGGGGGAATGTTAGAGTGGAAGAAGCCCAGACCAGGCCCAAACGGAAAATTAGAAAATCAACCCGTTATGACTAAATTTTCCTCCCCCGAATTTCTAGGTTTTTTCTTGTGCTCCTCGCCGGACGCTATTGTTGTCTAA
This sequence comes from Sesamum angolense, assembly GCA_034509725.1. Classification (NCBI taxonomy): domain Eukaryota; kingdom Viridiplantae; phylum Streptophyta; class Magnoliopsida; order Lamiales; family Pedaliaceae; genus Sesamum; species Sesamum angolense. The sequence continues at coordinate 15,147,115 of JACGWL010000005.1, read as the reverse complement.
CAGCAACTTCTACATATTCTCAACACCTTTCTTCTCTCTTGCATAGAACCTGACAGCATGCTTGAAATTACGACTGGTGCTAGGACGTGTACATAATTCAATTGCCAACAAAGATTGGCCCACAAATTGAAGAGTCTTCATTTATATAAGTTTGGGTTTTTAATTTGATGACCAGCCATCAAATGGATAACAGGAAATGGATAACGAAGGGTTTTTGATGTAGGCGATCTCAATTTGCAAACAAGGATGAAAACGGTTTTCTGCTCTGTCGAAATGGAGGCGTGGTTTGTGGTGTTTGTGATGTGTGTATGACTGCACAGTGAGGTACAGAAATCAGAGATGGGATCAAGGTTAGAATTGAAAATTTCAAGACCATTGGTTAAGGAAATATGAAAACTGCACAGGTAGTTACTGTATTTTCACCCCAAAAACAGAAAAAAAAAAAAAGAAAAAAGTAAAAAAATAAATAAATGAGCTAGAAAGATCGAAATTCAAAAGACATGCTCTCATTTACATCAAACACAGAACATATGTTTTCACCAATCTTCGGCACCAGTATTCGTTTTATGTGATCATTTTTCCACTTACAGGTGGACTTGACTCTTCTTTTTTCCTCTTTAAGAAGGCCAAAAAGAAAATAGATACATAGAACTACCCCATACTAAAAGCCTTTTATCCCTAATTCTATGCTACCAACATTCAATCAAATAATGGCCGTGTATGGTATCTTCCTACCTCGAGCAGAGTATCGGGGTACATTTCGAGAAGTTATATCCCCAAAATCAAGTGTAAGCTTATCGGCTGCTATTCTGAACTGGTTGAGCTACACACCTATCCTCCAAATCACGGGAAGTTGGAATTTTTCTCAAAGAACGGTATTGTAACCGCACATTCTCTCCACTTTCAATGATCTTAAGCAAATACCTGCATGAAAGACAGTAGCATATGAGCATATATATTCAATGAATCAGTAACACTATGCAAGTCAATAGGTCCTTGCCAAATACTTGCAAACATATATCTCTAAGCTTCTAAATGAAATTCAAGTCAATCACATTAATCCTGCTATGGTTATGTGACTAACCAGCCATTCAGACACTGTGATGTAATCACTGCTTCCTTGCCAACAAACTTATCAGGTGTCCGCCTGTTTCCCTGCATGGTCTGTTTCCTTCAGAAAACATGTTTGCAAGTGAGAAAATCATGGCAAGCAGGATGGGAGTAATTTACCTTGATAATAACCTTCTCATTAACTGAGAAAGGAAATTGTACACCTTTAAGTGACCCATTTTCTGGAGTGAGATCACCATTTTCCTGAAGAGTTGGACAAAGAGCATTAAATGCAATCATGCACATTTTGCTTTCTATTTTATTCATTTTGTTTGCTGGTGTTAGGAGAGGGAGGGAGCTCAATTGTACTAAAACCAAGAGATGCAAATCAAGATATGTGGTGTAGCCCTACAAAGATTCAAAAGAAGCTTTTCGCAAGTTTCTATAATAACAAAAGGGAATCTTCCAAGCAAACCTCCTCAGATCCACAGGCGGACATGAACACATTAATCAATAGTTTCTGGAACTTCTGCCAATGATCATCTAACAATATCAACGATGTATTGCATGAGTTTACTGCCCAGATTCATAAAGCAAACTACTAGAGTTATATAATGAAAGTGGCATCTAAAAGATATGTCTATACCAACAGTACCTGTAATAAGAAAATAAAAAAAGATTTTAATTGTATCTACTCCCCTTTAAGCTTTGCTACATTACAAGACTCTTCTCCTTCTGTAATTATGAAGATACCATTCCTGGCCTTCCCTCGAGAGCCATAGCTTTGGACAAAAATATACTGCCCTCAGCATGAAAGAATTAGTGAATTTCTTAGGTTACCCCTAACTAAATTTCATCATTATATTTTACTAAATAACCATACTTGGTAAGATTTTAATCACAGAAGCGCTATAGATGCATACATAAAGGGGCCAAAGTGTAGTGAAGTGTAAGAGAAACATAGCCAATTAGCCATTGCATCTAGCCATTTAAGGTCAAGAAGTTAGCCATTGGTAGTTGTTGTCTATCACCGCATGTCTGGCAAATAACCTCTACTAACTTAGTCAAACAAAAGGCTGGATCAAGTACTTCTACTAATCCAGAATTCAAATGCGAACTACGAAAATTAACAGGGTGCAGAATGTAATAAACTACTTAATCTTAAAAGTTTCCTTTTCCAGAAAGTTCCTCTATAGATTTATTTTGGCCGTATCTATTAAACATAAGAATTCATGCTTATCATAATTTGAAAATATTTTTAAAATATATTGTGAGCCAAGAATATGTCTAAATCACGAATAATGAAGAATAGATTAATACAAAACTATTGACAGGCCTGATTTAGAAAATAGTTCATATATCTAATTCAAAAAAAAAATTATATTTTTATAAAACATTTAAAAATTCTCATCGTTTCTCCTGTTGTCTTCCTCTCACTTTTTTTTTTTTTTTCCTAATCCATTATCTCCCATTTCTGTTTCTGTTTCCAGCCTTTACATATCTTCTCTTCTAGAGCATGGCAATTGGCAAATAGGGAAGGTGAGGAAGGGAGAGGCGAAAATAAACGAGGAGGATTCAGCCTTAACCCCATGAGCCAAGAATATTTTTAAAATATATTGTGAGCCAAGAATATGTCTAAATCACGAATAATGAAGAATAGATTAATACAAAACTATTGACAGGCCTGATTTAGAAAATAGTTCATATATCTAATTCAAAAAAAAAATTATATTTTTATAAAACATTTAAAAATTCTCATCGTTTCTCCTGTTGTCTTCCTCTCACTTTTTTTTTTTTTTTCCTAATCCATTATCTCCCATTTCTGTTTCTGTTTCCAGCCTTTACATATCTTCTCTTCTAGAGCATGGCAATTGGCAAATAGGGAAGGTGAGGAAGGGAGAGGCAAAAATAAACGAGGAGGATTCAGCCTTAACCCCATGAGCCCAATTCAAGAGCCAAACACAAAATACAATTGGTGACAAATGTATTATTTATATTCAGAAAACTTTGACGTTTTAAATCAAATTTAATTATCAATACCAAAACATCACTCCAACCATAGAAACATTATAAATACCCCTCATTCCATTTATAGATATTTCCAGGAGACCTAGGGGCATAGCATTCATTTAATAATTTAACAATTTGACCATTTCCCTATTTTTTTGGGTCAAGCAACATGGTCAGTGAAACTTCCATTTAGATTTTAATGCCTTCGGTATAAGGTTTTTATAATTACGAAAGAGAGAGAGGAGAACTAGCTTGTTTAGAGGGAAGGTGTATATAATAAACCAACCATAACTTTAGAGGGAAGGAATACATAATAAACCAAACATAAAAGTAGCAGATTTATCTGTTATCACAACACAGATCCACATACATAAGCACAAAAATTCACTGCAGTACTCCATGCTTCAACTAGAAGAATAATTATAGGGGGCTATTTTTGTTAACTTCCGTCATAAGTGGTACCAGTTCCAAAGATAGTTATTACAAGCAGGCAAGCAACAATAGCTTACCCTTTGCTCACTTGCTTCCTTCCTGCGTTTCCGGAGAGCTACATTATGAAATAGTCTGCGATCATCCTCTTGCTTCACTGCAAGAGCTGCAGCTCTCAGAGCTGTATGTATCAGCAAGATATTACCACCATGAGCACAAAGAACATGGAGAGGCTAAAGATAAAGAGTCAGTGGACATCAAAGACAGCATTTGTGTGTGCAGTGGTGAGGGGGGAGAGAGAAAGGACCAGATATTACCGTGATTAGGGATCAAAGACCCAGCCTCAATTTCTGAATACAGAGTGTGCATTTGGACTGCAATGGCAAAGCGTCAAAATTACAAGTCTTTCTTTTTCTAATATAGATGGACTGCAGAGTAAATAATTATATAATTACATTAAATTCTCATAAGTACAAGCCAAATACTCAAAGGGTTCCATTTTCAAAAAGTTGGTAAATAAGTGAAATTATTGGTTTAATAAGTCAAGCCTCAAACACCAAAACTCTGATGGTGTAAAAAGTTATCCTCTAAAAGCAATCTTCATACAAAGACATGCATCTTTCATTAGCAATTCTCACACACAAAGACTCGGTTCAGGAAGCCTACAGAAAATGCCGTTTCTTAGGAACGGTCAGATTTTTAGCACATAATTTCCATGATTTTGGCATACGGAGCTATACATGTATTCATATGTTCGACTGGATTATGGCCTCCCCCTAAAGTAAATGAGAAGTAATTGCTTTAGCATTGGTTTTCTTTCCAGAAAATAAGGCAAGATAGTTGAGCCTCCAGCTCTATGAAACTAGAAGAATATTCGACCTCAGAGCATTGCATCTGACATTAGTTACATGCAAGGTGCAGTCTTCTGAGCACACCTATGTAGCTATTGCTGAGAGATGAGCTCAGTTTGATAGAATTCAGCCAGCAGAATTGTGAGCATTTAGTCATAAGCCACATTTCATATAAGACTTCACAGTTATGCTTGTATTCAGGCCATGAATGTAACTTCCCAACTCAAGCAACATGACAGATAATCGGTCCCACTTACCATTTCGATTACCTTCCTCAGCATAAGACCACCAAATGAATGCCCACAAGAAACCAGCATAGCATCCTCGAGGAATGCGCCCCTGGAGAATCCTCAATTTCAAACAGGGAATTTTAGAATCAACGCACGTGCAACGAAGAAGATTAAATATCCACTCACAAATCATGCTCATGACAAAGTACTGAAAGGTTTAATCCAACGGCGCAACACATATATAGAGCAACTCTTTCTCCAAATTATTGATCATAAAAATATATTAAAAATGTAAGACGGTCAATTATTTCAAGGAAGCTATACAAATGATAGCTGTCAAGGGCCCTAGGTGCACTGAGGCACAAAGCTGTCCTGGAGGTAAGGTGCAAGGTGGAAACAATCAGTGCTTATCAAAGTGTGCTTTATCAAAGTAAGGTGTGTGCATATTTGCATCATATATCAACACCACCAATAATGTTCAACAACTATAAAGCAAAAAACATATAAAAATTAAAGATAACACCACAACTCAATTTGAGGCAAATTTAAGAAATAGAAAGCTCAACCAATTAAAACCTAAAAATTTCAACAAAAACAATCTTCTTGATGCGGTTTGCCAGTGTTCCAGGGAGCAAAGACAATTAGATATAAATCAGTTACTTTTGTTGGGGCTTTAGTGTAGGGTCCAACCGAATGCAACTATCATTTGGCGATCACTACTTCACTAATAGCTACACTTGGGAAAAACTAAACACAAGTTGGTTCCCTTTGCTGCAAGGCAATAGGTTTGCATAAGCTACCTTTCCATCTCTGTACAAATTAGCCAAAAGTTATCCTTTATCCTAGTGTTTATGATGACTTATTTTCCCCCTCATTCTAACCTCAGTTCTAGTATCAGTTCATTTTTCAATCAAGAAAAATGGAAATAAAGACATGAAAAAGTTGAGTTGAATAAAAGTTATATTTTAAGGCACCATGAATAAAACTGTGTAACTGCTCTTACATGTGGCATGCCCTAACTGTATTACATAGAAACCAAAAGAGGTCCTCAAAAAAAGGCACTTTCTCAATAGTTAGCATGGCAGGAAACAGACAGCATAAAGTAGTTTAAGAACCTGAACAGTTAAAAAGAATAATAGTTTACATAGATTGTAAAACACGCGTATTTGCAGAAAATGAAGAAGATCAAAGCCTGTTTACATTCTAAATTGACCTTCTCTTCAGCAAGAGTGCTTTAACTTGTCCTGCGCCTTTAGAAAAGACCCAGATGCACAAAGGCACATGACTGGTTGAAGGCCAGTGTGGAAGGCCATGTAAGGCACTAAGCTTGTGCCAACCTGCATTCCACTCCTAAGCATGTGCCTTGTACACTCTTAACAACTAGGGACAAACACAAACACATAGATCAAGTTCAAGGACTATGTTAAAGCGATTCTCCTAAATCAGCAAGCTCGCCATCAGTAATAGCCACAGTCCTACTTGATAACCATTGTTAATTTCTTTAGTTCCCAAATGAAAATGAACACAAGTTTTAGGTTTTACATTAATGTAGATACTATCATGATATGTTGGCAAATCAATACAATTGGTGACCAGTAGTGAAAAAACTTGACATACTTAAGTTTCCCATCTCCTTTATCCCCGGAACAAAGCATCTTAATAGAATACCGATCATCTAACCAATCACCATACACACTAAACTGCCAAACTCAAAAGAGAACCAAAACTATAATTTGAGAGCATAAGAAAATACCTTTTTCCTTTTTACCCTTTGTCTTTTTTCTTTTTCTTTTGTTTTGGACCTTTTGGTGACTGCCGGAGGGGGGGTGTTTGCAATTATAGATTAGGAATTGCACCATGGTTGATTGACAGAGAGAGAATCAAGGCACAACAACTCTTGAATTGGAGACTCTGGCAGCGGATGTATGGAATTTGAAGCAAAGACGGTTGAGGGTACGAGGAGAGAGAATCATGACATAGATTAGGAATTGCACCATGGTTGATTGACAGAGAGAGAATCAAGGCACAACAACTCTTGAATTGGAGACTCTGGCAGCGGATGTATGGAATTTGAAGCAAAGACGGTTGAGGGTACGAGGAGAGAGAATCATGACATAGTGTTGAACTTTTGGAAAATTCAAGATCTTAAAATCCTAGCAGACTTAAAAATCAGAATCTTATCAGATAACGGATAGAATAAACCATCCACGAAGCTGTCGATGCTAAACCTGTTTCCTTGTCCACAGAGATTTAGCTGAAAGTATTCACGACTTCTTAAAAATTAAATATTCTTTTTCTCTCCCTGTGGAAGAATCGTAAAAAATAATGACAGAGCATAAAAGCCAAGTTAGTGAACAGCCCACATGAAGTTAAAAGTGTCAGCAGAGAATCAAGGCATGGTGACCGTTGAATCAGATATTGTTGGGGTGGGTGGACGTATGGAATTTGAAGCAAAGATGGTTGAGGGGATGAAGAGAAAGAAACAAAACATGGTAGATTGAATGTGGAAAATGCAAGATCTCAATATCCTTACAAGACATAAAAGTTGGAACCTCACTAGATAACAGTGAGAGTAAACCTCCACCGTGCTTCAGATGCTAAACGTACTTTCTTGTGGACAGAGATTTAGCTGAAAGTATACACAATTTCTTAAAAATTGACATATTCTTTTTCTCTCCCTCTTGCAGAGTTTTAAGAAACACCGGCAGAAAATAAAAACCAAGTCCATGCACAGCCCATAAGAAGTTACAATTGTCATTTCGGCCTACCAGCAAAACTATAGCCAAATTCAGCTAGAGGAAAAGTAACCATCATAGCTTTGAGGTTGAGATATTGCTCCAATTTCATCAAGAACTGATGCAATACAAGCAAGTCTATGTCCATTTCCAATAATAATGTTCCTGAAATGAATATTCAGGTTGGGTTTCACTCCAAACCAACCATCATGACACTGGTGGCCCTGATAAGGTGTTGGCAAGAACAAGAACAATAGTAGTAATGATAATATAAAATTTTAATAATTATAATAAAAGAAAACAAGAATAACAGAAGTTTGTTGTGCAGCTAGTATCCTAAGTTAATGAGCATCATGGATTTATTCACAAAAGAACACCTTTTATCATATTTTCACTTCTTTATCCATAAATTAGTTGATTTAAACTACTAAAATTTGGCTTCTCATTCACACTTTTGACTTGTTCTTTTTTCCTTCTTTCTTTTTCCCAGGGGGGGTGGCGGGGGAACTCTCATTCTTTATGTCTTTATTACAAGGCCAGATTCAACAGATATACATGAAAATTAACTCCCCATCGATTATTTTCTTAGCAAAACAACATCGAAGAAGGGAGCTCACAGAAATATTAATGCAGGCACTCAGAAAACAATGATTAAGATAATTTGATGAAAAATTCTCCAGAATTTTCTCGTCTATGATGCAATATTTTTTTTTTTTTTTGGGCATCTAGTCAGAGAATACTGCCCAGTAAAAATATAAATATCTGGTCTTCAATTTCACTCACTCTGCCTTCCCCTGCTCTGATCATGTTGCTCTCCCACAAGCATTATCTGCTCCAAATTCTGGAAGTTGTTCTGTTGGGGAAACTATGTCTCAAGAGTCAAGTCATGCATAAATTGGCCTGAAGTTTCCTTCTGCTTCACATTAGGAAATGGGGGATAGTTTATATCCTCTTCCATAATGGAATGGCCCTAAAATATGGTTTCTTCTCTTTTCTCTCTTTGGTGTTGCCTAGATAACGCCTATGAGGGTAACAGAGCTATTTGAGGGTTGGTGCTGGAAGACGTAGTGGAGAATCTGTGGGCAACTCGGGATGGAACCTTCTTGATGAAAACTGTTTGGAGAGAAACATAAAGTCTTTCTCTTTCACAAATGGAATGAGCCAATTCTGCTGCATAAGAGCACAAACCTATGTTCTGAATAGGAGCTCCAAGTAGATCTCTACTTGTGTTTTGGATCGGCCAGATGGATCATGATGGTTATTTGGCTTCTTAAATACTTATTTTCTATATTAAAAGAAATTTTAAAAAAAATCAATAACCCATCAATGAGGCAAGTTCATAAAATATGTACAATCATTTTAATTCTAAGGAAATATTATCACTGCTTAGATCAAAGCATTTTGTATGATGCCCAATCACCAGATCCTATTCTCAAATTTATTAATTCATGCACTTTATCAGGTGCAAAATCAAATGGGTTATAGATGTAAAATATGTATGCAAAATGATAACCATATTCTCCTTATGTTTATACTCTCAAGTTTTCCCACATGACATTCGCAAGGGACAGTTACTGTAAAATCCCAGTTCAACTGTGCTGAAATCCAACAATAAAATAATTTAAACAACACCCTCTTAGCACTTTTCTGTACTAACCCAACTTCATAATGAAGTTCAGCAATGAGTCTAGTAGTGGTATTAAGCATTGTCTGACAGAGAGCGCATCATATTACCTTAAACAAATGGTGATCCAACTGAGAAGAAATTGAGCTTAGAAGTTTTCTTAAAGGTGTCTTTGACATTATATGATAGGCAAGAAAAAGTTATCCGTAATTCATTTTATCTCTCTATTCTGCTGTAGTTCAATTTAATTATATGGTTACCCTAACCTGATCCATTTGCAATATTCAACATGTGTTTCAAATTATTAAAAACAAAAAAAACCCAATAAGAGATATTATTTATGAATTAGATAAAATCATAGATATGTCAAGGATAAGGACTTCTATCAATTATAATAATACCAACCAGCTGAAAGATAAGAGAAAGGAATATTCTAACTTGGAGCCAGTCTAACTTACGATAAGGGATCTGATAGAACACTTCTCAATGATGGTTCCCTATTCAAATTATCTGCAGGTACCTGTTGATGCAGATCCAAAATGAGACCTCACCACATACTATAGTCAAATTATGTCATCTTCCAGCAAAAGGAGCCAGACAAAGCAATCCTATTGGCAATTGAAAAGAAAAGCCACCCAACTCAAAGCTGCCTATCAGAAAACAACTAATGAAAAGAACAAGAACATTGACAGCCTCCAAATTGCAACAAGGAATTGAATACCTTTAATCAATCAAAATATACTTATTTGTTATCTGACAGCAATAAACCAGGAAAAGGAACAATAATGGTTGAGAACCGAGCCTAAGAACTATGTACCATATCAAATATGAACTTCAGATGTTCGATTAATCAAAAGCAACTGAGGATATAATAACCTTGCAAATCCAGCGAAATTGTGTAAACTTTGACAAGATCACATTTTTTGGGACCAGAGTATGATTAAATCAGGCAAAAGTCATTGGAAAATTCATTTTTCACCTCCAAATTAACTGCTTCTAAGAATCCTCAGATAAGTGCTTACATAAGCATTATCAGTATGGTTACACAATACATCTTCCTCAGCAGAAAGGTCATCCATAAACTGGCTTACAGATATCGACACATAGCTCGGAGGAATTACATGCCCAGCTGCAGCGATCGGGGTACAATCCAGTACTGCATTGCCTTGTGGCATGAGCCTAAATGCCAGTGATGTCCTAGATGAAGAAAGTCAGCCCTAGCTGAAGAAAATCACATGTGACAAATCAAACATCTTCTCAAAATACATACCTTCCACCAGTTGCAGGGTTCAGAAGATTATCAGGTGTGGCCCGATATGAAGCAGCAGGCCGAAGTCCTGCAGTGGCATGGCTTAGAGCCTTCCCTGTAAGCAGTAAAAGGTCCCCAGGCGCCAAGCTGCTATCTGCTTGGTACCAACGGCCATTCGGGTCACAAACCTATGGTTGGTAAAATGGACAACTCATAGAAATTACACTTCAGGAAGAATAATTGTTCCCCAAGTATAAAATAATACTGACAATAGGTTCAACAGATCTTTAGAAAGAAAAAGATAACAAGAAGATCCGTATTGAGAAAATAAATAGATACTCAAATCATATTATCATAAGTATATTAAGAAGTCCACCTGAAGACCAGGGGCATCTGAGGAAACCAGCATTAGCAAACCCTTCTCTGCTTCACAACTCAATCCAAGCTTCCCTCCCCCAGTTGCACCTTTTCCTTGCTGCAAGGGTATCTGGGAGAAGGTGGCAGCAAGGACCGACGAAGACGCCCCATTAGCAGGCAATGGGTTATCATCAAGCAAGTGATTAAAAACACTGCAGAAAATGAAATGTTTCAGAAAAGCATGATTCTCACAATACATCGATGCACCACAGAAAAATAAAAGAAAAAAAGAAAATCACATTCATAGTTCTTACTCGCTTCGCAGACGGAGATGTCTTGCTATAGCAGATAAAGCAGCACGAGCTGCCCTTCCCATGCATCTGAAAATGTCTGCCATGCATGGAGGAGATGCATCCACATCTTCCAAAGGCCTATGCCAATGGCAATATTAGAGTGTTAAAATTGCAATAAAAGAGGAATTTCCACTGAGACAACCTGGCAAAGAGCGAAAATATTGGGAAAATTACAAAGAGACAACTTAACTTGAAATGAAAAATCACCAGCTTGCATATCTAGATAGAAATTGATAGACTTTTATATTTACTGAGAATTGACATACAGAAAACTCTTGGGCTCTAATACCCTTCATTGCTTGCACTTTATCCTTGAACAAATGCAATATGGGTCTTTGGCCTTCTTGAATGACAAAGTAATGAGATTTAAAGAAGATAATCAAAGTGTACCATGCTTCGACTTTGCATTTTTATATTCATATGTTAAAGCTAATCAAGCAAACCAGAAAAGTTTATGTTTCAGGATAAAGAAGAATAAAAATCCAAATGGCAGTTGTGTCAGTTGTAACTATTGGTAAAAGAATCGGGTCAGCAAAAACAATGGTTTCGAAACTTTACACCTGTTCTGCAACCAAGATCAGCATACAATGAATTGCTTCACTTCATAAAAGCATTAAGCACTTCAAAATTGTAATCGAACCTGGTTTCAGCAGACCAAAACAGAGTCTCAAAGTAAAAGTGAAATCTCCAGTCAAATAAACCAAACTATAACACCACCCTTTTAGAATACATAATTTTAATTGTATGCAGCGTTTCCCACACCACCAGTCTAAGGCGACCTATTGAACTGGAATAGGCAAGAAATTAGCTTCGTCTGCCCTTCTCTCTTTACTACCTTAGGTTTAATTAGGTGATTAGAAAAGCCCAACCTACTAATTGCCTGACAAGAAGCTAATCACCTTTTTCTCCTGATAAATTAAGGAGATACCATATTTTGTCACAAATCTAAGTTAATTAAGAGGAGGTGCTAACTCCTAATACTTGGAAAGTCTTCCAGATCTTCTACCGTTTTCTTTTTTTTTTTTTGGCACATTACATTGAAAGGCATCCTCCTAAGTCCAGTCTCTTTTCCATTTTCAAATATGAGGCCCCAACTTATTTTAAAGATCAAAGATATTTTCGGGAGGAGATGTAAAGCGCACATATTAGATTCTAAATAATCCAGAGGTGTAAAATACAGCCACTGGTTTACACATAAACAAGAAATGTCGTCAGAACTATTTACTGGTTGTAAAAGATGGCCTAAATCCAAGGTCCGTAATCTGTATGAAACCTACATATCATCCTCAACTGAGAGCAACAAGTTTGTATGAACAATTCTACATAATGGTATTGGATAAATGACAAAGTATTACTAATTAGAGACTAGAGAGAAAGAATATGAAATCAAATTTAAACTTATACAAGAATAGAATGAAGTGCAAAACACTGAAAGACAAATACGTAGCCAGGAATAAGATCAAAGGCATATGAACGACTGTTGCCTAGACCCATGAAATCCATACTTTGGACTTCAGCTTTTAGCAATAGTTGGTTAATACTACTAGTTTCCAGTCCCTTCTTAACAACATCAATACATTAAACAGACTCTCCCAAAGGATCCTAGTGCAGTTTCAGTACTCCTCAATTCAAACAGAGAGATGGTTTTCAATGTCTTCTCACCAATCTTTTCTTGTCACCAAAGAAAGAAATGAAATAAACCAGACTTGTTAAGAAATGGGAAATATCAGGGTGCTAGTGCTATTCCACCTATGCCAAAGTCAATGTTTCCGAGTAGATGTCCACTTCAATAGATATATACATCCTTTTATGAATTTAATACTTCCAACAATAGAATAACACTAGGGAAAAACTCTATAACCCACTTATCCAACATTGGATGTATATACTTAACTAAACCAGAAAAAAGTATTGGTTAAAATCTAAAAGGTGAGAGCGTAATGCATCTATACAAGTTTACCTTCAAAGCAACAGAAGAATCAGTCAGTTCCATAATACAATTGGAATGTAAATTTGGAAAGTAAAAGAGTCATTTAACAAATAAGACATTTTACATGTATTTCAGAAAATGAAATGGAAATTTCAAGTATCGGTAGAGGAAGTATTAATAAAAGTAGATTTGAGGAACACCAGACACTATATTAGACTGTCAAACTAAAAAATCACCAGGTGCATAATTGCACATCAGTATTATTGAGCCAATTTCCTAAAATCCTTTTTTCAAATTTGTGCTTGTTAAAGTCTGCATCAGCAGCTGCTGTCCTTGCTTGTTCCAGTCTAGCCAATGCGCCATATTACAACATTCAAAGCATAAAAGGCAAATAGTGTTTCCAGGCGTCGCTACATAACAAACAGAATCATATGAGTTTCTTCCATCACCTATAAGGGCCTCCACGGCTGTCCGAGGTAGTGAATCATTTACAAAAGCATTGTGCAGTCCCCACTTTAGTTCCATAACTACACACTCCTTTTTTTCTTATTTATTTCACAAATATTTACAAAAACCACAGAGCAGTAACCCGAAGAAGGAAAGAGAACACCCACAGCCGATTCAAACCAAATGGAAAACAAAAACTTTGTGAAAATTACCTTCCAGCCCTGTAAGTATAAACCCCGCGGCCACCCTTCCTAGTGCGAAAGTAGAGGCGGGCCGACTCCAGGGCGCAACGGAGCAAGGCGGCATCCTCGGGGCCGAGCTCAATGACGGCGGCGTTGTGGCGCATGAGTGAATTGGACAGGGCGTCTACGGCCCTTATGTAGGGGGCCATGGGGGTTCCGTCATAGGGCAAAATGTCGGAGAGTCGAATTCTAGAGGGGGCGTCAAGAGAGAGAGGAGAAGGCGAAGGCAGGCGGTGACTATGACTGTGGCTGTGGCTGTGGCTTGGAGGGGATCTAATACTACCAATAGCCGCAGAACTCGGCGGAGGATTGCCGTGATTCTGATGCTGATGCATCATCGTCGTCACCATCGATCATTATTTTTCTTCTTCTTATTGTTAGTATTAGGCAGCATAAGAACAAAGCGGGGAAAGAAACGTTGTGGGGTTGCTGTAATTGGGGAATTGGGGTTAGGGGAGGTTTTGTAAGCCACGAGTTTGCGGATGTTGGTGTAATTCTCGCGAGGATCATCGGTTCAATTTTCTTCACGTTCTCGTAACTTTGTTTGGATGGATAAAGAGTGAATGCACAGTGCCTATTTCAGAAAATTGTAATTTTGGTACCATTATATACATTATATTATAATTTGGTGCCAAGATTTGAGAAATAGATTAAAATAGAGGTAAAGATTATATTTGGTTCATTAAGTTTTTGTTTAAAATCACTTTAGTCCCTCATGTTCATTTCTTGACTTTATCATTCCTAAACTTTAATTTTTGTCTCAGTTTGGTCACTCTGACCATTTTTCGACGAAAACATTGCCGGAGTTTGACTTTTTGGAGGGTAAAATGGTCAACTTAACGTTTGATTTTATCACTTTAGTCCCTTAAGTTTATAAAATTATCAAATTAGTTCATTTTTAGAAAGGAAACCATTTTTTAAAATTTATACGGTGAATCTGATGTAATTGTCTTGTATGAAAACTTTGAACTTTTGTGAACATAATATTAACATATTGCTTAACTCAAAATAAAAAAGAAAGTGACGAAAAAATTAAAATTGTAAATAAATTTTATAAAACTTATCTAATCTAAAAAATATAATAAAAAAATTTAAGTCAATTTTTTAATCAATCTCTAATAAAATTAAATCTTGACAATGTTATTAAATATTATAAGCTACGATTTTGAAGATTATTTGGTAAACTTAAAATATATATATATAATTCATTTAAAGATGTTTTATAGATATGTTTTCTATAAAATGTGACCATATATTTAGAAACCTCTTAAAATGAATTTCTTATATATATAATCCATCAATAAATCTAGTTAAAAAGCATATTTTACCAACTTTTGTTCAAAACCCAAACAGTTAATAAGTATCATTAAGGTTTAACTTTTTTAAACTTATCTTTAACTCTTGATGTAAAAAAGTATTGACTTAGATTTTGTTATTATATTTTGACGTTAGATAGACTCTATGAAATTTATTCATAATTTTGGCTCTTTTTTAACTACTAAAAAAATAAACTATTTATTTTAAGTTAAGCAATATATTATATAATATTCACAATAGTTCAAAATTTTCACTATTCACATAAGATAATTACAAAATATCATGTTAAAAAATATAAAAAAGTTGTTGTTTTCATGTAAGAAAGGATTAATATGACAATTTTACAAACTTAAGGGACTAAAGTGATAAAATCAAACTTATTGACCATTTCACCCTCCAAAGAGTCCAAATTCGATCACATTTTTGGCGGAAAATGGTCAAAGGGACCAAAGTGAGACATAAAATAAAGTTTAAGGATGCTAAAGTCAAAAATGAACTTAAGGGACTAAAGTGATTTTAAACAAAATTTAAGGGACCAAATATAGTATTTACCCATTAAAAAATACCACAAAATAGTCTATACCTACAATTTTGATACCATAGTTAAATGGTTAACAACAAGTTCGCGTGTGGCCGTTAAGAGAGGCTTGTTTGGGGGGAAAAAACAAACCTTTGGCTTTTGTGGAGGGAAATTGGGGGTTTTTTGTCTTATTTTTAAGCCCCCTCCCACCTATTTTCACCATTATTCTTCCATTATGTTGTTTACTTTGTGTTTACAAGGTGAAAATAATGTCTTCATCTAAGTTCTAAGCTCACTTGCTTCTGTGGACATGGACAAAAGAAATTCAAGTAGGAGTTTCCATTGTCGTGAAAATTCTCAGAGCAAGTTCATACAGCAACAAAAACTACAAAAATTTCCAACTAAAACATGAATAGAAACAGGAACTCAAACAATTAAAAAAAAAATAACAGGAACAAAAACAACAAGAGGCCCAAATTTACAGCAACATAAACCATAAATTTACAACCACAACAACAACAATAGAAACAAAATATTTACAGTAAAATTGAAACTCAAACAAATTGAAATAGAACAAAACTATAGCGCCATGTAACAATACTACGACTATATCTTCCCTAAATATGACATTTAAACTAGACCCTATATATATACATATATGTACATAATCCAGTCTGCAGAATATACATACGTAATCTCTCGTCCCAATAAGCACAATTAACTTTTCATCCACAAGATTATATATATATATATATATATATATGTATACATACATATCAAACACCATAAAATGAAACTAATTAGTTCACATGCCATCTATATTTTTAATTCGTATTTACACATTTCCAAAAGTGTGATTTCTATTTTTCCTAATGGGTGAGGACTTGACTAATATGCAAGATTTGGACCTAGCCCTCGATGGGTAAACACTGAAAGATCTGTTCCTGAAAAATATAACCAGAGTAATGACTTTGCAACTCAGTAAGTAAATAACTAGCATCTAAAAGGGAGTGGATCGACCTAGAAAAGCGGCGGAAGTGCGGAAAGGCGAAAAATAAAAGAAATAAACATTCTTCAAGGAGTGTACCCTTGAACGTCCTCGAACTATCGATGTATATACATAGAAATAAGCAAGTAAAATAGATATTTAAATAGAGAACATTCCCCTTGTCGTTTTCTTTAACCGGCTATACACGTTAAACTCCTTTCCGACGTACGTTCACACAAGACTCCAACAAAGGAGCCCTCTGAAGGAAGCGGATCGGCCCGGGAAGTGCGGCGGAAGCGCAAAAAATCGAAAATCGGTAAAACATGCTATAATTAACGAAATTAATTCTGATCAAGGGGTGTACCCTTGATCTTTTCCGAGCATTCGGTGTATTACATGTAAAAATATAGGCCAAGAAATCACGAGAAAAAACAAGGAGCAAAAACCATAAATGGAGTTTTACCTTTGTCGTTTTTCTCGTATGGCTACAAGCGTTGTCTCCTCTCCGTTTTCGTTTCCGGATCCATCCACGACGAGACCTCGATCTTGAGATCCTCCCAAGAATGACACACCACCACTAAAGGATGTGGAGATTTCGTGCTAGCAAAATCTCCACATAAGAGATGGAGATCAAAACAATCGCTATGAATTAACGCGTTTTGATCTCTCTTTCGTTTTTCCTTTGATCTCTAAGACCACATGAAAAACTGATATGGAGAAGTAGGGAGAGAGAGAGAGAGGCACGAATTTGTGAGGTTTTGAGAGGCTAGTATGTGTTGTGTTTGTGGCTAGGGTTTAATGAAGGTATATATATTACCTAGTCATACACATACTAGGAGTCCTAACCTAGTTAGGCTCCAAAACAACCATCTTAACCCTAGCCACCCCTTATGTATGAAATTTGCATCCTGAATCAGCCAAAGACCTTCCAAAATTGTCCTCATTGACTTAGCCAAGGTCCAACCAAGGCCTTGGGCTTGTATTTAATGAACCGGGCTCAATAGGATCAAGCCCACGTCTTATGGACTTATATTAAATCTAATTTAATCATAAAATCAACATTAAACTCCTTATCTTTTAATCTAATTAAAAGATCCAAGCCCATGCTCTCTCTTTCAATTTATAAATCCAATTTATAAATTGGACCAAGCCTAGTAAAATTAATTCAATTAATTTTACTAGCTAACTTGAAATTCTAATTAATCCAATTAATTAAATTTCAAGTCATCCATCAAATGGATTAGTCTAAATAAATGATCAAATCATTTATTCTCTCTAAAGATTAATTTAATCCAATTAAATTAATCTGACTCTTCTAGAATTAATTTCAAATTAATTCTATCCCACTATAGTGGTAGGGTGTGACTCTTTAGGTTCACCCTCAGCTAGACTTGGGCATGTGTGACCAACACAATTAATTAAATCTAATTTAATTAATTATTTACGATTATCCCATAACCGGAAATGACCCGTTACAATGGGTGGTTGTCTAGCAATAGTCCATGGCACTAGAGACTGGGTGAATATTGGCGTAAACATTTAGTCTCCGAATCCATACGAGTACAGTCCTACTGTCAACCGTCTCCTGGCCTTAGTCTAGGGCATGGAATTGGGTGCCAGTTCCCATCCTTGACTAGGCAACTATGCTTAACAATCGAGATGCGTTTACTCTACTGATCCAATCTAGGAAACATATTCCTGATCAATCAATCGCTTTGGCCAAACACTTTTTAGAGTCTAAACCATCTCAAGGTGCATGGGAGAACTCTCTGTCATATAATGACAGGGGACAGATCCTCTCTTGGAATCCACCATCCTCGCTACATACTCCGAGTGCACTGGATAAGGCTTATGATGACCATACCTCATGACATAGCCATAGCTCACCATATCCAAGATACAGTCTTCGTATGCACGTGACTGCTATGATTCCTCAAGTCAGAGGACTAATGTCGTACTATCGGAACTGGGAATCCCACTCATACCGACCAACCCTTAAGAGGCTTCCATATGACGATTCCCGTGAGTCAATTCAGTCAGTTGGCTACCTGGCCAACCAACCCACTAAAACTGCATGGATGACCTACATCTCCTGTCGACGAAACACGGCTGCAGTACTTAGTGCAAGTCTCCATAGGATCCTCGATGCCCAATCTTGAGGTCCTCGACTTGGAACGTTCCAGACCGACCCTTAAGAGTTGGTTTCATAGCTGCCAAACTTATGCGCAGCCCAACTCCACGGGTTAACCTTTTGATCCGTGGGCATTTCGTTGTGACATTGAAATCCCGTTCAATTTCAGTGGTAAGCTCAATGAAACATATTTCCATCTTGATGAATTCTCACCGTATTCATCAATCTAATAATATTAGATAAAAATTATCGAATGAAAAACAGCCAATCCAATTGGCTTTTGAGCACCCATTCTAACAATCTCCCACTTGACCATTAAGCCAATTACCCATGTCACTCAGAAATTACCCATGTCGCTCAAAACCTTTTGAGCATGAGCAATCTACGATACCGACTCGGTTCATGGGTCTACTTTATTTTCTGCTGGATCTATGCAGTCCAACCGTGTATTTCCTTTCACCATCGCTGCCAGCAGATGGTTGTTATTTAAGAATTTTTTTTTTTTGCGGATCTTGTGATGAGATCTCGGGCCCATAAGGCTCTTGCCCTAGCTTTGTCGTTTGCCTCTAAGGCTACAATTGGCTCGGCTGTGCTAGGCACCACATCCATCTAATGGATGTTATTTTTCGATCCAAACCACTTTCCTAAATTGACTTGTTAAAGTCACCCCACATTCAACTTTTAAGATGGAGCGTCTGCTTGAAATCCCTCCAAGCTACCATGCCTACCATCAAGTCCGAACGTGATTATACTTTGAGGACTTAGTCATTATTCACATGAGTCTGGAAGCTAGTATCGCTTTAGCCTTCTAGAATTAACTTCCACAAATGATGTGTCAGACACACTTCTTTAATCCTTATTCAGGTATTAAAGACTGTTCTTGACAATTGTCTATTGCCAATTGGTGTATTTCCAATATACGTTGTTTCATGCCCTAAGCATACACAATATCAGGTTCAACACACCAAACAAACACTTTCGTGTTGTCTTCGGCACAAAAGAAGGGAATGTACAAGACATCTGAGCTTTCTCATCAGTCAACCATGACTGAGTTTTGAATAGCTCGACCATAATGTAGGAATCTAATTCCTTTTATGGAGAATTTCGTGAACAACTTTATATGTGTCTTAGTGTTTCTCAAACATCTTAACCTCATTCCAAATGGGAAAGACGTTTATACACTAAACACATAGGAACTCACACCAACTCCCACTGACATTTGGGCTCATTTTATCAAAACATACCTAGTATGATCTTTAGATAGAAACGAATATTCCAGTTTTATGAAGTCTCAAACCTAGTTTGAATTTCTTAGTGAATCCTTAGGCTCCAAGCCATTGATTCCAAACGATGTCCAACATCGCTCCTCCTTATGTCCTTTTGGATTAAAATCCAATTCCTATGGACAAATAAGGACTGGAATATGGTCAGTTAGAGATGTAGTTGATTACGAATGATGCATTTGAGAAGTTATATGAAAACTTACTCCCACTATTTCCTTGACGTGTATAGGACCATCCTATTAACTCAAGTACTTTGTGGGACGAGAGTTTCATCATATAATAAGGGCCAATGTGCTTCAGTGAAACACCAATCAAACAAAGTCCAACTTAGTTCGATTTCTTCCTTATCCGAGACTGGTCAACCATGGTCCTTTCAAGAAGAACTTCACCGAGTGAGAATCACATTCTCATAAAGAACTCTCACTAAATACACACCCTCTCGATTCAATTAAAAGTTGATCATGTTGGTTCACCACTCCGAGTCTAATTCTTTGAACCTCATCAAATAAAATTAGACTGGTGAACCCCTACACCGATCTTGTGTATTTTAGTAACTCACAAATATCTTACTAGATCCAATCTAACATGTAACTGGTAAACTCATTTTGTCCCACAAAAGAGCTTTTGCAGTCTTTCTCCTTCTCAGTAAGGTTTTGAAAGTTAATAGATCCAAATCGCCTATTTCTAGTGCTCTTTGAATCCATCAATCTCTCTCTTCCTCAACTAGAATAGATTGACCTACCAGGACTGTAAGCTTGGGCTCTTATTTTATTCTTTATTTGAGTATTCATAATCCAATTATGAAATAGTATATGTTTCACCCAGCAGA
This sequence comes from Sesamum angolense, assembly GCA_034509725.1. Classification (NCBI taxonomy): domain Eukaryota; kingdom Viridiplantae; phylum Streptophyta; class Magnoliopsida; order Lamiales; family Pedaliaceae; genus Sesamum; species Sesamum angolense. Next base: position 15,126,540 of record JACGWL010000005.1, on the reverse strand, counting down.
CATGAATCCATTCAATGTCAAATAAGAGACTTTTATATCAAAAATATGTATTGAAAATTTTCGAACTAATTGAAAACATTATTTCGATCATGCTAGGTTACATAGATACTATCCTAACATGATCACCATTAAGCCTTACTAAGCCCCTAGTCTTTTATAGCAATAGCCCCGCTATCGCTAAGCCTTAGGACCTTTTGTTTCCGCTTTTCTACTCCTCATCACCATCAGCAAACTATTTGCAATTTACTAATTCATTGGTATCCAATACCAAGAGTAGAATGGTGATTATGTTAATACACTATTAAAGATTTATACCTTCATTAGAGAGGAGCTTAGGACACTCCCTCTTCCAATGGCCCTTCTCTCGGCAATAAATGCAAACATCATTCGAAATCCTTGACTGACGAACCCTCTTCCTCTTTCCTTTACCTCCGCCTAGCTGTGTAATAGGAATACTTGAAGTGCTAAATGTAGTAGAAAACATCTCACCTTTCTTCCTCTTCCCGCGTCCGGCAACCTTGCCCTTCGCTTTAGAGGTTGAAGCCTCTCCCACTAGTACCGTCGGCGCAGATTTTTCAATCGTTGCTTCGTACTTGACCAATATATTAATCAACTCATGAAGGATTTCCTCAAGCCCATTCATGTTATAGCTGATAGTAAATTGATCACGGGAGAGAGATAGTGATTATAGAATCAAGTCAACGTACGTTTCTTCCTCCTTGAAATCAGCCTGGAGGTCTTTGAGCTTCTCCACTAGGGAAAGCATCATCACTCCATGCTCACGTACGGACGATCCCTTAATCACTATCATGCCGAAGAATGCCTTCGTCACGGCATATCTAATATGCCATTCCGGTACCGCATAAAGTTCTTTTCATGTGATGCATTATCGACAAAACGTCCTCATATCTTTCGTACTGTTTTTGGATCTTGTTACTCATCGAGCCCAGTACAATATTGTGTATTTTTCGGTTGTTCTCATGCCACTGAGTAAAATTTTCGAACGTCAAACGTTCTTCGGGCAGGAACTCTTCCGGCAAAGTCCGAGATAGCGACTTATCCAGAACGTAAGTCTGGTTCTTGAAATCGAGGACCATCCTCAAATTTCTCAATCAATTCAAAAAGTTTGTTCCATTAAATATTAGCCTCAAGTATAGTTAAGTGGATTCTTAGAAATTAACAATAAATAGAAAAATAAGCAGATTATTATAATATTAGGTTCAAGTTAAGGACTTGGACTTCAGTCACTAACCTTCCCACTATTTCTGCGAAAGCCCATCACTCTTAAATGGGGTTTCGGGAAAACCATTTTCCTAGTGGCCTTGAGGTCCACAAGCAAAATTCTCCATGCCCCGCTTTTACGATTCACATGAAAATAGCCTTGTGGGAGGTATCCAATACCATTCTCGTCCTACGAGATCCCTAAGATATTTTGCCTCACCGTTTCACGTGATTCCAAGGACTCCAAGCAAATCACGTTACTTGGTGTTAAACCGACCCATCAACCAAATCATACCGCAAACTATAGCCCCCCACGACTCGTGAGACAGGGAAATAGAAACGTAGTCTTTTCGTTCACAATAATAGTGCAGCTTTATTTCAGTCTAAACGTGCCACGACTCGTGAAACCACACGTGGCTAAAATCAGCTTTCTTACTACATTACTGTGGATGGAAGGCATGAAAATTACATCACTTGGCAGTAGTCCTAATCCATCAACCGAATCATAGCACACACTATCGCCTCCCACGACTCGTGAGACAGGGAAATAGGTGTGTCTTCACTTCGTTCACAGTAACAGTGCAGCTTCATTTCAGTCCACACGTGCCACGACTTGTGAGACCACGTATGGGGTGAAATTGGCTTCCTCACTACATTGCTGTGGATGGAATATATGGAATAACAAGCCATTGTGTTTATTTTCATTTTTAAGGGTCTAATATTATTAACTTGGTCCAACCAAGTGAGAGTTCATTTTAATAGTTGACCGATACCTCGTCACATATCAATATCTTGCATGGTAATATATCTAATATATATAAAGCATTTAAATAAAACGCATCACATGCAAAATAAAAGCCTAGCACGCCCCTTTTGGATGATCACAAGCCCTTGGATTATCACAAGCCCAAAACCTTTGCGACCCACTGAGCCCGCAGTGGATCTATGGTCCGTCTAAGGGTAGGCCTACGCTATTACAAGATGTTTAACCTATTAAAAAATTATGGGCCTTGTAATCTCTCTTTATTTCTTCATCTCCTTCGTGGGCTCCATCATTCGAGCCTCTTATCCATGGATCTCCGTGGGCCAACCCATGGCCTCCTCCATGGGCCTCCATCGTCTGGGCTTGCTCTTTACAATTATTAAAAAAATAAAGTAAAATCCTCTCCACCTATTATACTCTCATTACAACTTAAAAAGAAACCCCAATCATCAGTTGGGGAAAGTACATTAATAGGGAGAAAGCGAACCTTAAACATATTAGGCTAAAAACGACGAGAAAAAGTAAATAAGAGGCACGCAGGCCCCAACCCAATAAAAAATAAACCATACACAGGGTCTATGGGCTTCATGATTATCCATGTTAATCCAATTAACAAACTATTGCACATTTATTCCAAAATAAACATGCACACAAATATAATGCAAACCATGCATTATAATTAATGTTATCCAATATTATAAATTAATTACACATCAAATCTCAGAAATTTATATGTAAATAATGCAACTTAATAATGGACATAAGTGCAACCTATGCAAAAATCAATTCTTGTTTGAAAACCCATTCAAATTAATTTTAGTAATTTAATCTTGGGAAATACCAAATCTCAACCAAAAAATAAATTCACCAAAATTAACTGTTTCAGAAAAATATGCAAAAAAATTAGAAAAAATAAAAAATGAAAAATTCTAAAAAAATAAAAAAAAATCGAGTCAGACAGCCGGCCGGCTCAGCCGGTCGGCAGCAGGCGCGCGCGTTGTGCCTGCGTCGCGTGCGCAGGGCCCTCGCCCCGTGCGCAGGGCCCTCGCCCCGTGCGCAGGGCCCTCGCCCCGTGCGCGCGCCTGCAGCGTTGGCCGCTGCTTTTTTTTTTTCGATTTTTTGAAACTTTTTTTTCTGCAATTTCTGAAACAACAAGAAAATTATCAATTTTCAGAAATTCCAAATTTCAATAAAATTTCTTATGCCCAAAATTAAAAGCAAAATTAAACACATAAATCCTATATCTAGATATGCAATTAAAATCCAAAAAAACATGCTTCGAAAGCCGATTAAAAGAACATGTAAACTTGCTGAAACACGTAATATACGTTAGATTCTGGGCCTATACACCGAACCGGGCTCTGATACCACTTGAAGGAAGCGGATTGGTTCGGGAAGCGCGAAAATTGAAAAACCAATAAAACAAGCAATAAATAACGAAATTAATTTTGATCAAGTGGTGTACCCTTGATATTTTCTGGGCATTCGGTGTATTAAATGAAAAAACATAGGCCAAGAAATCACGAGAAAAAACAAGGAGCGAAAATCATAAATGGAGTTTTACCTTTGTCGTTTTTCTCGTACGGCTACAAGCGTTGTCTCCTCTCCGTTTTAGTTTCCGGATCCGTCCACGATGAGACCTCGATATTGAGATCCTCCCAAGAATGACACACCACCACTAAACGATGTGGAGATTTCGTGCTAGTAAAATCTCCACATAAGAGATGGAGATCAAAACAATCGCTATGAATTAACGCGTTTTGATCTCTCTTTCGTTTTTTCTTTGATCTCTAAGACCACATGAAAACTAATATGGAGAAGTTGGGAGAGAGAGAGAGGCACGAATTTGTGAGGTTTTGAGATGCTAGTATGTGTTGTGTTTGTGGCTAGGGTTTAATGAGGGTATATATATGACCTAGTCATACATATACTAGGAGTCCTAACCTAGTTAGGCTCCAAAACAACCATCATAACCCTAGCCACCCCTTATGCACGAAATTTGCATCCTAAATCAGCAAAAGACCTTCCAAAATTGTTCTCATTGACTTAGCCAAGGTCCAACCAAGGCCTTGGGCTTGTATTTAATGAACCGGGCTCGATAGGATCAAGCCCACGTCTCATGGACTTATATTAAATCTAATTTAATCATAAGTCCAACATTAAACTCCTTATCTTTTAATCTAATTAAAACATCCAAGCCCATGCACTCTCTTCAATTTACAAATTCAATTTATAAATTAGACTAAACCCAATAAAATTAATCCAATTAATTTTACTAGCTAACTTGAAATTCTAATTAATCCAATTAATTAAATTTAAAGTCATCCATCCAATGGATTGGTCTAAATAAATGATCCAATCATTTATTCTCTCCAAAGATTAATTTAATCCAATTAAATTAATCCGACTCTTCTAGAATTAATTGCAAATTAATTCTATCCCACTATAGTGGTAGGGTGTGACTCTTTAGGTTCACCCTCAACTAGACTTGGACATGTGTGACCAACACAATTAACTAAATTTAATTTAATTAATTATTTTCGATTATCCCATAATCGGAAATGGCCCGTTACCATGGGTGGTTGTCTAGCAACAATCCATGACACTAAAGACTAGATGAATGTTGGCGTGAACATTTAGTCTCCGAATCGATACGAGTACAGTCCTACATTTAACCGTCTCCTGGCCTTAGTCTAGGGCATGGAATTGGGTGTCGGTTCCCATCCTTGACTAGGCAACTATGCTTTACACTCGAGATGCGTTTAGTCTACTGATCCGATCTAGGAAATATATTCCTGATCGATCAATCGCTTTGGCCAAAGACTTTTAGAGTCTAAACCATCTCAAGGTGCATGGAAGAACTCTCTGTCATATAATGACAGGGGACAGATCCTCTCTTGGAATCCACCATCCTCGCTACATACTCCGAGTGCACTGGATAAGGCTTATGAAGACCATGCCTCGTAACACAGCCACCGCTCACCATATCCAAGATACAGTCTTCGTATGCATGTGACTGCCATGATTCCTCAAGTCAGAGGACTAATCTCGTACTATCAGAACCGGGAATCCCAGTCATACTGACCAAGCCTTAAGAGGCTTCCATATGATGATTTCCGCGAGTCAATTCAGTCAGTTGGCTACCTGGCCAACCAACCCACTAAAACTACATGGACGACCTACGTCTCCTGCCGACGAAACACGACTGCAGTACTTAGTGCAAGTCTCCATAGGATCCTCGATGCCCAATCTCGAGGTCCTTGACTTGGAACGTTCCAAACCGATCCTTAGGAGTTGGTTTCATAGCTGCCAAACTTATGCGCAACCCAACTCCACGGGTTAACCTTTCGATCCGTGGGCATTTCGTTGTGACATTGAAACCCCGTTCGATTTTAGTGGTAAGCTCAACGAAAGATATTGCCATCTTGATGAACTCTTACCGTATTCATCAATCTAATAATATTAGATAAAGATTGTCGAATGAAAAATAGCCAATCCAATTGGCTTTTGGTCACCCATTCCAACACCCTCTAATATCTTCCACACTACACCGGGAATATGAAATTTGTCCTTAGGCAAGCAAGAAACTATTCCAAGAAGAGGGATCGAAAAACTATATTATTGCTTAGTATATTTTTTGATCTACCTAGTTCTTGACTTGGTTCTAAATCAAGAAGAACATGAGAGATAAAGAAGGTGAGATTAACAAAAAAATTGCTCCTTAGGAGAGCAAGAAATTGGCTAAAGTAAGAGGTAATGAGTTGTGGAAGAGTTGGAATGAAGTTGGAGCAAAGGGAGGAAGATCTAGCTGACTCGGTAATTTCGCTATCTCACCAACTTCCATAAACTCTCCTAACCCTTCTAATTAGGAAATCTTAAAACCCAGTAGCCAATTTTTCTTCTCCATGCAAGGTAAGTTGACCTAGACAAGGTCAACATGTTAGAATAGATGACTAGAAAGCCAATTAGATTGGTCTGGATGTAATCTTTGACAATACTCGATATAATGTAATTTTTATTCAATGAATAAAATGAGTGTTCACTATTGGTCATTCTTTGTTGTGCTCATTCATTATGTTTATATTTGTTTAACATCACAACAAAGCCCACAAACCATTTAGACAACCATATAGTTGGACCGCGTATTGGATGACGGTTATGAAATCAATTGTTTGAGGGGGTGGGTGGTTTGAAACGTTCCAAGTCGAGGACCTCGAGATTAGGCATCAAGTGTTCTATAGAGACTTGCACTAAAAGTCACTTTCATTTGATGAGTGTCGCATTTCATCGGCGACAGATGTGGGATGTCTATACGATCTTAGTGGGTTGATTGACTAGGCATTGAATTGACTGAACTGACTCGTGGGAATTGTCATATGAAAGCCTTAGAGACATTGTCAGTATGACTTGAATCCTCGACTCCGATTGTAGGGGAGTAGTCCTCAGACTTAAGAAATCACAACAGTCACGTGCATATGGTGATTGTATCTTGGATTTGGCGAAAAGTGATTGTGCCATAGACACGATCATTATAAACTTTGTCTAGTGCAGTCGGAGTGTGTAGTGAGGATGGTGAGTTTCAAGAATAGGATCTGTCCCCTGTCAGTATATGACGGAGGTATCTCCTATGCATTTGGAGACGAGTTCACGCCTTATGAACCTGTGGCCATAGTGGTTGATCACATAGGAAAAAGAGGTTCCTATATTGAGCAACTTAACATAACACAATCTCAAGTAGTAAAGCATAGATGCCTAGTCTAGGATGAAAATCAACACCAAATTTCATGCCCTAGATTAAGATTGGGAGACGATAGATGGAAGGACCATACCTATATGGAATCGAGAACCTAAATGTTCACACATATATGCACCTAGTCTCTAGTGCTATGGACCGTTACTAGACGACCACATGGTAACGGGCTTTCTTGATCAATTGTTGATCAATGATTATTTATCAAATTGAATTTAATTAATCATCTGTGTTGAACACTAGTCCAAGTCTAGCTGAAGGTGAAGCTAAAGAGTCACATATAAATTATCGAAGAAGAACAAGGAATTAATTTGGAATTAATCCCACAAGGTGTAAGTAATTGACACATGAGGTGATTCATTGGATGGATAGCCTAAAATTAAATTAATTAGATTAATTTAATTGGGCTTGTCTTAATTAATTAATGAGTTGAATTAATTAATTAAGAGACATTTTGGGCTTGTGTATTTAATTGGATTAAATGATATTGGGCTCAATGTAGTTGAATTTATTTTATACATTCGGACCACTAATTGAGGCCTACTAGCCAATAAGGTTGACTTCTATTGATGGAAGGAGAGTTGACCACAATTGCACTTCTGGAAAGTGCAAGTTTGACCATAAGTAAAACCCTCTCTATATGGCATGATTGGATCATATCATATAGATGGAAAGATTGCCTTGTAGATAAGTGGAATATATCTAGACACATTTCCACTTATCTATACAAGATACATATATGTGTACTGGGTATAATTGTTACGGTAATAATTACATAATACACACAGCACCAAAAACTCTCCCCTCTCCTCTCTAATTTGGCCGCCCTCTCTCTCTCTCTCCCTCTTTTGTGAGAGTTTGATCTTGATCTCTTCCAACAAAGGGATCAAGGTCTTCTTCGTTTCGGTGTGGTGTGGATTTTTTTGGAGGATATCTCCGTTGGAATTTTGGATGAACAATTCAATGCAACTAGCCGGTTGGAAACTTGAAGCAAAAAGGTAATCTCATTTTATCAAGTTTATGCATCTCATTTTGTTTCTTATATCATAGTCTTATATGAATTTTCGTTGCTTCTATTTCATACTACACTGAACGACCGGAAACAACTAAGGGAACACCCCTTAGTGGACCGCTTTATTTCTTTATGTATGAGTTTTTACACTTTAATTCCTCACGCTCGCTTCCGCTAGCATGTTTTCGGGCCGATCCGCTTGTCTTCACAATATGGGCTAGGCTTGGTGCATTTGGACTTGACTTGGTTAATTTGCAACAAATTAAATTGAGCCAAATAACTAAATATATTGGGCTTATTATTCAATCTAATTAAATAAAATACCCAACAGAGAAAACTCAAGTGAATATTTAATCCAATTACATACTCACAATCCCAAAAACACATTAATTAAATAAATAAATTCAATCCACTTAATGAAGTAAGTCCAATCAAACATAGTAAGTCTAACTAATTATATCTAGCCAATTTCTAGTTAATGAATCAAATTCACTAATTAGACAAGTTCATGTAATAACTAATTAACGAATCCAATTCTTAATTAGTCCAAACCTCTTTCATTAATTCAATTAATTTAAAGGCTAAATACAAAATTCACTTAATCTAATTAATTAAGTTTTGGATCATCTATCTAATGGATAACTCCACATAAATGATTCAATCATTTATCCAAGAATTTAATTTAATCAAATTAAATCAATTCTCCTCTTTGAAAATTAAATTCCAAATTAATTCTCGATCAATCGCTTTGGCCAAAGACTTTGAGAGTCTAAACCATCTCAGAGCGTTTAGGAGAACCCTCTGTCATATATTGACAGGGGACATATCTTTTCTTGGAATCCACCGTTTGAAGGAAGTGGATTGGCTTGGGAAGCACGGTGGAGGCGCGAAAAATCAAAAGACGTTTTAAACAATGCGAATAAAGCAATGATTAAATCCCGACCAAGGACTGTACCCTTGATCTTTTCCGGGCGTTCGATGTAGTAAAGTAAATACATAGGCCAAGAATTAATACGATAAAAACACAAGATGTGTAAAATGTAAATCAAAATTACCTTTCGATGTGTTTCTCATACGCCTACGAGCGTTGACTCATCTCCGTTTTCTGATCCGTTCACTTAGAGGGTTCAAGCGTAGAACCCCTCTAAAGCAAGTCTACACCACACCGTTGAAGATGGATCTAACCCTCTTACTAGAAAGAATTAGATCAGCTGGAAGAAAAACAGATTCCGAATCATATTATTAATTAGTGTATCCAAAATTTCCTCGTTCTCAATTTGAATCCAATCCAAGAGAACCAGATTAATGGAGAAGATGAATTTGCAGTTTTTTGACATAAAAAATTGTGGGCTTGCAAAGTGGTAGGAGAGAGAGAGTTAATGCAAGAAAAAAACCTCAATATTTTCACCCTCAAATTCGTGTGATTTTTGTTTTAAGAGAGAGAAAGTAGTTTCAAAATTGAGTTTCAATTGGAATCAATTCCAATCTTCAATTCAGCAACAAAAAATCTACACTAACCTCAAATCAATTGCAAACTAATCCCCATGGAAAATGGAAGTGGTCGAGTGGGTAACAGGCCAATTGGCCAATGTCTCTCTAAAATTGTGGCTAGGGCTTAGTATATTTGTATTGGGCTCTTTTAAATTTGTCCAACAAATTAATCAAGCACAGTTCTTAATCCATAGGCTTATTATGTAATCCAATTAAATAAATACCCAATAGAAAACTCATGTGAATGTTTAATCTAATTTAAATATACACAAGCCCAAATATACTCAATTAATAAATTCAATTCATTAAGTAAGCCCAAATAATTAGTCCAACTAATTAATTTTTTAGCCCATCTTCATTAATTAATGAATTTAATCCATTAATTAAACAAACTCATTTACTAATTAATTAATAAATCCAATCCAAATTAATTAGCTCAAGCATTTAAATAAATCCAATTAATTTAAAATACTTTAATTAATCTAATTAATTAAATTCTTGGGTATCCATCCAATGGATTATTCGAATAAATGATCCAATCATTTATTTTTTCTTTTCTATGAATTAATTTAATCTAATTAAATTAATTCATTTCTTTCGGAATTAGTTCCAAGTTAATTCCATATCTTCCACAATGATTTGTGTGTGACCCTTTAGGTTCACCCTCAGCTAGACTTGGGTTTGTGTGACATCACAATTAATTAAATCTAATTTAATTAATTATTTTTATTATCCCATAATCAGAAATCGCTCGTTACCATGGGTGGCCGTCTAGGAACGGTCCATGGCTGTAGAGACTAGGTGAATGTTGGCGTGAATATTTATGCTACGAATCCATACGAGTACGATCCTACTGTCAACCGTCTCTTGGCCTTAGTCTAGGGCATGTAATTAGGTGTAGATTTCGATCATTGACTAGGCAATTATGCTTAACACTCGAGATGTGTTTACTCTATTGATCGGATCTAGGAAGCCTATCATTGATCGAGCAATCGCTTTGGCAAAAGATTTTTTGATTCTAAACCATCTCAAATCGCATAGGAGAATTCACTATCATATACTGACAGGGGACAAATTCTCTCTTGGAATCCACATTTCTTGCTACATACTTCCAATGCACTAGATAAGGCTTATGATGACCATGCCTCACGACACAACCACCGCTTGCCATATCCAAGATAAGTCTTCGTATGCACGTGACTGTCATGATGCTCAAGTCTGAGGACTAATTCTCGTACTATTAGAATCGAGAATCCTAGTCATACCGATCAAGCCTTAACATAATTCCATAATACGATTCCCGCAAGTCATTTCAGTCAGTTGAATACCTTGCCAATTAACCCACTAAAACTGCACAGACGACCCACGTCTTCTACCAACGAAACACGGCTGCAGTACTTAATGCAAGTCTCTATAGGACCCTCAATGCCCAGTCTCGAGGTCCTCTACTTGGAACATTTCAGACCGACACTCAGGAGTTAGTTTCATAGCTGCAAACCTATGCGCAACTCAACTCCATGGGTTTAACCTTTCGGTCTATGGGCATTTCAGTATGACATTAAAACCCCATTCAATATAGTGGTAAGCATAACAAAATATGTTGCCATCTTGATGAACTCTTGCCGTATTCATCAATCTAATATTATTTGATAAAGATTATCGAATGGAAACAACCAATCTAATTGGACTTTGATCACCCATTCCAATAATCTCCCACTTGACCATTAAACCAATTATCCATGTCGCTTAGAACTTTCTGAGCATGAGCAATCTATGATACCGGCTCGGTTTCATGGGTTTATTTTATTTTATGTTGGTTCTACATGGTCCAATCGAGTATTTCTTTCACCATCACTGCCTGCAGATGATTGTTATCTAAGAATTTCCATGGATCTTGTGATGAGATCTTGGGACCATAAGGCTCTTGCCCTATTGTTGTTGGCCTCTAAGGCTACAACACACCAAACCAACACTTTTGTGTTGTCTTCGGCATATATGTAGTAGATGTACAAGACATCTGAGCTTTCTCATTAGTTAGACGTAATTGAGTCTTGAACAACTTAAGCTTTCTCATCAGTCAACCATGATTGAGTCTCGAACAGCTTGAGCTTTATCATCAGTCTCCTGCGACTGATTCTTGAATAGCTCATCCCTAATGTAGGAATCTAATTCCTTTTATGGAGAATTTCATGAAAATTTTTATATGTGTCTTAGTGTTTCCCAAACATCTTAACCTCATTCTAAATGAGAAAGACGTTTATACACTAAACACATTGTAACTCACACCAACTCCCACTAACCTTGGGCTCATTTTTATCATATCATACCTAGTATGATCCTTTCATAAATTGAATATTCCAGTATTGTGAAGTCTCAAACCTATTTTGAACTTCATGGTGAATCTTTAGGCTCCATGCCATTGATTCTGAACGATGTCCCACATCGCTTTTCCTTATATACTTTGGATTAGAATCCAATTCCATGGACAAATAAGGACTAGAATATGGTCAGTTAGCGATGTTATTTGAGTATGAATGATACTTTTGAAAAGTTGTATGAAAATTTACTCCCACTATTTCCTTGACATGTATAGGACCATCCTATTAACTCAAGTACTTTGTAGGACGAGAGTTTCATCATACAATAAGGACAATATTCGAAAACTCCCACTAAATACACACTCTCTCGATCTAATCGAAAGGTGATTATTTTGGTTCACCACTCTGGGTATAATTCTGTGAACCTCATCAAACAAAACTAGAATTGTGAATCCTCACACTAATCCTGTGTATTTAGATGACTTACATATATCGTATTGGATTTAATCCAACACACAACTAGTAGGCTCATTTTGTCCCACAAAAGAGCTTTTGTGGTCTTTCACCTTCTCAGTAAAGATTTTGAAAGCTAAAGGATCCAAATTGCCTATTTCTAGTGCTCTTTGAACCCATCACTCTTTCTCTTCCTTAAATTGAATAGATTAACCTACCACGACTGTAAGCTTGGGCTCTATGATTATCATTTTATTGTTTATTTAAGTATGCACAATCTAATTATAAGATAGTATATGTTTCACCTAGCAGATATGAATCTCATTCAATGTTAAATAAAAGACTTTATTGATCAAAATATGTAATTAAAATTGTCTAACAATAATGATAACAATATTTCGATCATGCTAGGTCACCTAACATAACCTAACATGATCACCACTAACTCTAACTAAGCCCCTAGTCTTTTATAGAAATAGCGCCACTATCGCCAAGCCTTAAGATTTTTTGTTTCGGCTTTTCTACTCCTCATCACCATCTACAAACCATTCGCAGATTATGAATTTGTTGGTATCCAATACCAAGAGTAGAATGGTGATTATGTTAATACTCAATTAAGATTTTACCTTCATCGGAGAAGAGTTTAGGACACCCTCTCTTCCAATGGCCCTTCTCTCGACAATAAATGCAAACATCATTAGCAATCCTTAACTGAACCCTCTTCCTCTTTCCTTTACCCCTGCCTAGCAATGTAATAGGAGCACTCAAAGTGCTAGAAGCAGTAGAGGACGTCTCACCATTCTTCTTCTTCTCGCGTCCGACAACCTTGCCCTTCACTTTAGAGGTTGAAGCCTCTCCCACTAGTACTGACGGCGCATAATTTTCAATCATTGCCTCGTACTTGACCAATATATTAATCAACTCATGAAGACTTTCCTTAAGCACATTCATGTTATAGCTGATAATAAATTGATCAAGGGAGAGAAGTAGTGATAGTAGAATCAAGTCAACGTACGTTTCTTTCTCCTCGAAATCAGCCTGGAGGTCTTTGAGCTTCTACAGTAGGGATAGCATCATCACTCTATGCTCTCGTATGGACGATCCTTGAATCATTCTTATCCCGAAGATTGCCTTCGTCACGGCATATCTAATATGCCATTCTCGTACCGCATAAAGTTCTTTCATGCGGTCCATCACTTCCCAATAATTTGTATGTGACTCTTTAAGTTCACCTTCAAGTAGACTTAGGCATGTTACTGACACAATCAAATAAACTAATTTTATTAATTATTCCAAATAACCAATAACTGAAAATAATCAGTTACCATGAATGACATTCTAACAATAGTTTATGGCACTAGAGACTAGATGAACAGTGACACGAACATTAAGGCACTAAGTTCCATACGGGTACGATCGTACTGTCAACCATCTTAAGACTTTAGTCTAGGGCATGGAATTGGATATCGATTCCCATTTTTGACTAGGCGTCTATGCTTCATACTCGAGATATGTTTACTTACTGATTGATGTAGGAAATCCCTTCCCACTCAATCAGTCTCTATGTCCATACACTTAAGAGTCTAAACCATCTCAAAATGCATAGGAGATCCTGTTGTCACAATACTGACAGGTAATAGATTCTTGTTTGAAATCCACCATCCTCGCTACATACATCAATTGCACTGGACAAGGCTTATAATAACCATATTTCACTATATAGCCACCACTCGCCAGACCTAAGAAACATGCTTCGTATGCATGTGACTGCCATGATTCCTCAAGTCCGAGGACTAATCTCATACTTGAAGGAAGTAGATCGGTTCGTGAAATATGGCGAAAATGCAAAAAATAAAAAAAAATATAAATTTAAGCATGAATAATACCCGATCAAGAGGTGTACCCTTAATTTATTCGAGGGTTTCGGTGTGTAAAACAAAAATGTAGGCCGAGAATTAAAAGAAGAAAAAGGGCACAATTAACATAAATCGAAACCTTACCCTCGTTGTTTTCTTCAATCGGCTTCAAACATTGTTCGTCATCTACTGGATCATCCTCAAGATTTCAGCCTTGAAATCCTCTAAAGGAGTTCACTACAATCATCAGGGACTTTCCTTTCTCGTATTAGCAAGATAGGGAAAGGGAAGGAGAGAATCCGGCTTTGATTTTTTTGTTTGTACCTTCTTTGATTCAATAAACCAAGAAGAACAAGATGTAGAGAGTATTTTTGTGAGGGAGAAACCGAAAGTAGTGAAGGAAGAAAATGTGCTAAGGGTTGTATGAAAAAGTGTGAGAATGTATTATTGATTTGACACTCTATGAATGACCTAGCTTATCCAAACTCTCAATCACCTCAAAACACCTCACCCTAGCCGAATTTTTACTCAAAATATGTTGAAAATTTTGACCCCCATCATCCACCAAGAGAAGCCATCTTCTCTTTGACCTAAATTGGGTCAAACTGGGTTTTGGGCTTGGCCTTAAATGGACCAGGCTTTAAAAGATCAAGTCCATATTCAATGGACCTAATTGAAATCCAATTTAATTTTAAGTCCATCATTTTAAGGTCCATGTCTTTTAATCCAATTAAAAAATCCAAGCTCACTCTCGATCTATTAATTTATAAGTCTAATTTATAAATTAAAAAAAGCACATCTAAATTAATCTAATTAATTTAAAAAGACCTAAACCCAAAATCAACTAATTCAATTAATTAATTTTTTAGTTTTATATAAATGATATAATCATTTGTTCTCTCCAAGAAATTAAGTTAAGCAAATTAAATTAATCTCTTCATTTCAAAATTAATTTTAAATTAAATCCATCATATTTTGGTGAATAAAGTGTGACTTTTTAGGTTCACCTTCGGCCAGATTTGGGTTTTATCAATATAATTAATTAAATTAAAATAAATTAGATTAATTATTTTTTAATATCCCTTAATTAAAAATAATCCGTTACCATGGGTGGCTGAAATATGTGAATAATGGCGTGCAGTGTTTTAAAAACCTAACCCGGACCACTCAAACCACTGACCGTGCCATAAAGTGGGGCCGAGCGAAAGGCAAAATTCGATAGGAAGTAAAAACTGTCCAACCGCCGACCCGCTTGAACCGGACCTGGGTCAGTCGAACTGTCCAAGTTGTAGAGGGGTATAAATATAGCATAAAAATTCCTAATTTTTTGTGTATCTTTGTGAGCCAAACACACCTCAAGGCTCAAATTCAATTATTTCTCGCCCTGTCTCCCTCTCTTCTATCTCTTAATTTCGATTTCTATATTTCTCGCTTTCTCTCTTCCTTAATTGTTGACTTGCAGTGCAGCACCACAACACAGGTAATCTCTCTCTTCTTTCTCTTTTTCCTTGCTTGTTGATAAATTTAGTTTGAAACTTTGGTGTGATTGTGTTGTGGAGTAGTGAAGTTTGAGAAAATTGATGAAATTTTATTATTGGGTTTTGGTGAATTAGTATGGAATAGTAGAAAATTTGTATGCTTGTGAATACACGACCAATTGCAAAGATACCACCAAAATGAAATTAATAGAAACATCATGAGAACAAATCTAAAAATGAAAATTTCGAAAGAAAATGAAATAAATCAGAATCATGAACAATAGATTTACTAAGGAGAAGAACAAAGTTGTCTAATTCTCTATGATCTCTTTAACTCCTTAAGCAATAACATAAACTAAAATAACAAAGATGACACCCTGTACTCAATTATAATCAATACCGTAATGAATCAAACTCACTCACTTAGTTTCTGCTAGCACTCAAATGTTGAAGCCCGCTATCCGTGGAAACTTTTTTTTATTTTTCATATGGGTGAGATACTTCATACTTGATTAGCTTGATTCTTTGAATTAGCTTGCAGCTATATGGTATACATAATTACCCACAAACGCAATACAATATTCTAGAATTGTTTCTTCAGTTTGTGATTTAAGTATCTCTTGCTTAATTTTTATTTTCTTTTGTCTAACTTAACAAATTAATATATTATTCTTATTATAGTATTATTAGTTAAATTGGTAAATAATCAAATGATTAATTTAGTTAAAGATGTTTCTTGAATAATACAAGCTTTAAAACTTGATACTTCTTTATTACTATAGAACCAAAAATATCTTCTACAGGACAAAACACGGATACTACTCCACTCCTATCCCCACTCCATCACAAAGGGGCAAGATAGATATAACATGGAATCACGTTGTTGAAAGACTAATTGATGGGGAGAAGGTAATTTGTTGCATGTATTATTAAAGGTGTCAACAGGTGGTGGCATGAATAGAATGAAATAACATTTGGCAGGGAAGAATGGAGAGATTAGAGTATGTCCTAAAGTGCCTCCGGATGTGAGATATCAAATGGAGCAAGCTTTAAAGGAGATTGTTGAAAAAGAAGAAAGAAAACAGAGAAAACTAATCATTAGCTGGAACTCTCGGTTTGAAGGTTCCCCAGTTGGTTGAGTCTTAAAGATGGTTTTGACTCTTCCATCTGGTAGTCTCTTGAACTGAAACTCTGTAGCTTTGACTGTCTCATGTTGCTGCTATAATGACTCATAGTTGGTGATCCACTAGGTGGGAACGAGCTTCTCCAGATCTTTACGTGGGATCTGGATTATGGTGTGTATCTCCATTCTCAAGTTTGCAAGCACCATCGGAACATCTCAGCTTCCCTGGTTAGGGAGATCCAAGCTATGGTTTTGAAGCCAGAATACCAACTAATGGTGTAGGATGGTCATAAACGAAGCTGGAATTTGGTTAGCTCCCGTGATCTGTACTTGTACTTTAAAAGTAGAGGCTACATGAGGGTCACTAAGAGAGACAACAAAGTTCGGGAAGAACATTAGAACTATACTCCCAGCATTGAGTGTGGTAAGAATCGTGCCAATTACTGCGTGTTCATACTTCAGAAACCTTGTATCCAGTAAGGTTATCCTGGCTGTAACAGGAAGTCGTTTTTGTCCATGGTATGATAGCACCTATCTGACAGCTCCAAGGTGAAGGTGTGTGTAACCTTCTGTCTTCTAACTAGTGATGTAATCTGGTGGAATAGAAAGGATTTCATGCTGCTCCTTTGTTGAAGCAGGAAGAGAATAGTAGTCCATATTTGAGGAGTGGACTTGGTCTTTCTAGTTCATGTGTTTCTTGGAGGCTATAAGAGCTTCGATCCCTTGAGGAAGAGATCATCATTTTTTATACAGATTATAAGCACTAATTATAGGGGGTACATTATTTTCTACAATAGCAGCTTTAGGAATAGTAGAATATTCTACAAGATTATCCACGCCACTTGAAGTTATTCTAGGCAAAGAAAGTGTAGAAATAATATGAAGTAGTTGGTCTATGTTACCAATAGGGCTGTCGGTATGAGTATCCATGTCGTAGGTGTGGGGCTCACCTCCTCTACTCACCGTCTCACGGTCTTCCTCTCAACATCCTTCGGGCAACAATCGAAAAAGGCGACCTGAATCTGATATCATGTAAAGCCTGGAGCCCTACATACCCCCCATTAGAGATACATGGAAGGGAGTCTAGATGTGAGAGAGTCCGTATGCCCATACCATGGCCTATAGTGGCATTCCTTGCCTTGGCAGCCTCTCGATCGACGACATAGCACTCAAACCCAAAGCAGACCCTTTCTTCCCAACTCTAATGAGGAGTAGAAGGGACCGTAGCATAATTTCTAAACCCCAAAATATGTGGTCCATAACATATTTCCTGAAATTTTTTAGATCATGGAAGAACCTTGGAGGGAATATCAATGGACTTCGAGATGTAGAATTGGAACTTGATGCCATTAATATTGGGATAGTTCCTGAAGGGGACATAAGATGTATACCTGACGGCTTTGATAGGAGGTCAGGGACCAGATTGGCTTCTCCCTTGATGTGTTTCACTGTGAACTAGTATTTAAAAAACCAGTCCTTCAGTTTGAGCCGTTGTGGCTCTAAAATGATTGGCGTGTATGGGCATGTTGGATCTTTGCTCGGGCAATGACAGCATCTCTTGCAAGCCGCTTTAGTCGTCCGCCCAAGTGCGCTCTTGCTGTGGCTGCGGTCGATTTTCTGTGCTACACACCTATCGCGAAGGCATTCTATTATCTCGAACACCCCATTTCCACTTTGTGCTGCACCTCTTGGGGTTGCAGCTTGGGGATGGACCTCGAAGCACACACTATTAAAGGGTTAAGCTGTTCAAGATCCAGGTATGGTAAACTAATGAGAAAGATTAGAAGTTTGATATTGCCTATGTCTTTACCGTAGGCAATATGGGAATGTTGTTCGGTGCATTAGACATGATGTTGTCTATGATTTGGGTAAGACACAATGGATAATGGGATGCACTTAGGAGACAATAGACAGTTGTTAAGAGTCGTCTTTAATACCTGAATAAAGATTAAAGAAGTGTTCTTGGTGCATGATTTGTGGAAAGTTGATTCTGGAAGGCTAAAGTGATACTACTTTTTAGATTCATGTGCATAATTTATAGTCCTCAACATGTAGGAATGTTCGGACCTAATTGTGAGTGTGTAGCTGGAAAAGATTTCAAGTAGGAAACACAACGTTCCATCTAAAATTCGAATGTATGGCGACTTTGGAAGTCATTTCTAAAAAGTGGTTTGAATTAAAAACTGCATCAATTAAATGGATATAGTGCCTAGCACAACTAAGTCAATAGTTGCTTTGGAGGCTAACGGCTAGGCTAGAGCAGAAGCATCATAAAAATTTAATGATCTAATTGTTACCTATCTTTCAATTTCAAGTTATAGTGCATATAAACCAAATCATTCAGCCTTTGATACTCCAACCTGTTATTCTTTTTTGTGCACATGTGTTAAAAACACTCATGTTTCTCTCACATCCTAATGAGGTACTTGTTTGCCCAAGAATTCGAATTGCCTATTGTTAAAGATTGTGTGTAGTTTCCCGAAACAATTTCCAGCATTTTATTTATGTTAAGAAAAAATAGATAAATAATCAATCAAAAATAGATAAAAAATAATTAACTTAGATAGAGTAGAAAAAAGAAAAATTACCAGGTTGAGTATTCTTGCTAGTCTGAAGAGCAAGTTCTTGTCCAAAACTCTCTAATCGATCTTGAAACAATCTAGTCTCATGTAACAACTTTGACTTGCTACCTATTCCTTTGGTGGTGATTACTTCTAGAGCGCTATTCATGACCTCTGGTTTTTGGTAAAATGATGCTTGATCGTATTGAAAGGCCGGATTAAACCAATAAGCTACAGCTTGTATGTCTTTGCTTAACTGTCTATCCTAACGACTTTTGGTGATGGTTGTATATGGCTTATACAACCTTTTCTTGTTCTTGAAAAAGTTCTAATTCCCTTGCGTGCTCGATATATCCCTTCATACACATATTCTATTGAAGGCTTTTTATCCCCATTAACAAATTTTAAAAGGCGCATCAAATGCTACATGATCTTTGCAATTATCAAACAATTATTCCAAAACTTATTATCCAACACAATTGCAATAACTTCCTTTGTCTTCCTCTCTCTTGTAAGTCTTGAATCAACAACTCTTTACAAGTGACTAAAGCTTTCAAATCATGCATGTGATGATAAACATTATACAACGCAGAAAAAGTATTATCAAACTTAATCTCACCTAGATGAAGTATTTATGTCCGATTCTTTCTTTTTCTCAACCAAGACAACCAATATATATATATGACCGTATACAAATTCAGTCACTTGAGATGCTTTACTCACAATTTCAACAACATAATCTAATTTTGCTATATTTTTCATAACCAAATTCAAGCAATGTGCAGCACAAGGAGACCAACTAATAAATTTATTATGATCTTGTACCTTTCTTCCCGCTGTGACATAGCTAACTCCATTAGCGGTGACCATATGTACCACATTAATTGGACCAACCTATTCAATAACTTCTTGAAAATAAGTTAAAAGTGTTCGTGCATCTTTCACAATATCAGAAGCATCAACACATTTTCAAAAAGTTGTTCCTCGAGGACAATATATAAGAAAATTTATCAATATTCGATCGCTATTATCAGTCCAATCATCACCTATGATTGTGCATCCACATTGTGCCCAAATACTCCTAATATTATCAACGCACAATTGAACTTCTTTCTTGGCATCCTTTAAGAGAGGAAACTGAAGATCATGGTAAATGGGAACCTTATACTCTAGCTCTATTGCAAGTGCAGCATCAAACATACGTTGAAAGTTCTAGAATTGCAAGCATTAATAGGAGTGCATGTATCATAGAAGAATTTAGCTTTCCATATGAGCTTTCTTAACTGCTTCTTTACCTGGAAGGATGCTTTTTATGGTAGGTTAAGATCTGGGGATAGTCTTTGAAGAAAAAAAAGTCCAGGATAGTATGCAAAATGGGCTCAAATATTTTTTTTTTATCATGACTTTTTGAAAAAGCAAGGGCAACCTTGTTGGAATGGGTGAACAAAAGCCGATTGGATTGGTTGTTTTTTATTTGATAATCTTTATCAAATATTATTAGATTGATGAATACGGTAAGAATTCATCAAGATGGCAATATATTTCGTTGAGCTTACCACTGATATTGAACGGGGTTTCAATGTCACAATGAAATGCCCACGGATCGAAAGGTTAACTCGTGGAGTTAGGCTGCGCATAAGTTTGGCAGCTGTGAAACCAACTCCTAAGGGTCGGTCTGGAATGTTCCAATTCGAGGACCACGAGATTGGGCATCGAGGATCCTATGGAGACTTGCACTAAGTACTGCAGTCGTGTTTCATTGGCAAGGAGACGTAGGTCGTCCATGCAGTTTTAGTGGGTAGGTTGGCCAGGTAGTCAACTGACTGAAGTGACTCGCAGGAATCATCATATGGAAGCCTCTTAAGGCTTGATCAGTATGATTGGGATTCCCCGTTCCGATAGTACGAGAATTAGTCCTCTGACTTGAGGAATCATGGCAGTCACGTGCATATGAAGACTGTATCTTGGATATGGCAAGCGGTGGCTGTGTCGTGAGGCATGGTCATCATAAGCCTTATCCAGTGTACTCAGAGTATGTAGCGAGGACGTTGGATTCCAAGAGAGGATCTGTCCCCTATCATTATATGATAGAGAGTTCTCCCATGCACCTTGAGATGGTTTAGACTCTAAAAGTCTTTGGCCAAAGCGATTGATCGATCCGGAATATATTTTCTAGATCGGATCAGTAGAGTAAACACATCTCGAGTGTTAAGCATAGTTGCCTAGTCAAGGATGAGAACCGACACCAAATTCCATGCCCTAGACTAAAGCCAGGAGACGGTTGACAGTAGGACCATACTCGTATGGATTCGGAGCCTAAATATTCACGCCAACATTCACCTAGTCTCTAGTACCATGGACTGTTGCTAGATGGCCACCCATAGTAATGGGCCATTTTCGGTTATGGGATAATCGGAAATAACTAATTAAATTAGATTTAATTAATTGTGTTGGTCACACATGCCCAAGTCTAGCCGAGGGTAAACCTAAAGAGTCACACCCTACCACTATAGTGGGATAGAATTAATTTAGAATTAATTCTAGAAGAGTCGGATTAATTTAATTGGATTAAATTAATCTTTGGAGAGAATAAATGATTGATCATTTATTTAGACCAATCCATTGGATGGATGACTTGAAATTTAATTAATTGGATTAATTAGAATTTCAAGTTAGCTAGTAAAATTAATTGGATTAATTTTATTGGGCTCGGTCCAATTTATAAATTGGATTTGTAAATTGAAAGAGAGAGCATGGGCTTGGATCTTTTAATTTGATTAAAAGATAGGGAATTTAATATTGGGCTTATGATTAAATTAGATTTAATATAAGACGTGGGCTTGATCCTATCGAGCCCGGTTCATTAAATACAAGCCCAAGGCCTTGGTTAGACCTTGGCTAAGTCAATGAAGACAATTTTGAAAGGTCTTTGGCTGATTTAGCATGCAAATTTTGTGCATAAGGGGTGGCTAGGGTTAGGATGGTTGTTTTGGAGCCTAACTAGGTTAGGATTCCTAGTATGTGTATGACTAGGTCATATATATACCTTCATTAAACCCTAGCCACACACACAACACATACTAGCCTCTCAAAACTTCACAAATTCGTGCCTGTCTCTCTCCCATGTTCTCCATATCAGTTTTTTCATTTGGTCTTAGAGATCAAAGTAAAAACGAAAGAGAGATTAAAACACGTTAATTCATAGCGATTGTTTTGATCTCCATATCTTCTGTGGAGATCACATCCTTTAGTGGTGGTGTGCCATTCTTGTTGTGGGAGGATCTCAAGATCAAGGTCTCGTTGTGGACGGATCCGAAAACAAAAATGGAGAGGAGACAACGCTTGTAGCCGTACGAGATAAACGACAAAGGTAAAACTTCATTTATGGTTTTCGCTCCTTGTTTTTTCTCGTGATTTCTTAGCCTATGGTTTTATTTTTAATACACTGAACGCTCGAGAAAGATTAAGGGTACACCCCTCGATCGGGTATTAATTTCATTAATTACTATATGTTTTATCGATTTTGGATTTTTCGCGCTTCCGCCGGGCTTCCCGGGCCGATCCGCTTCCTTCAAACCTTAAGCTCAAAAGGCATAACAGTACATTGGTACTGGCATTGGGTAGGTAGAATGCCGTTTTATATCCGTCTTTCAGGTCAATGCCTAATTGCCAAAAGCCATATTTAAGGTCAAATTTGGAGAATATTTGGGCTTTAGCAAGGTATGAGAATAGTACATGTTTCTTAGGCAGGGAATTTATCATTGAGTAAAAAGTGATTAAGAGCTTTGTAATCGATAACTAACCTCTTTTTTCCTCAAGTTGTTCAGTTCTTTTATTAACATAGAAAGTTGGGCACGCCCAATTTGACTTCATTCGCTTGATAAGCTCAAGTGCTAGAAATCGTTTGCATTCTTCTCTTGCAAGGGCAAGATCATTAGGGGTCATTCTTGAATGAGAAACTTTGATTGGATTGGCATCTTCATTAAGCTTGAAAGGTAGCTGAATGAAGAACTCTGAATTTTTCCATAGTGGATATGGATGCTTGAAGTTTGCATGAGAGTCTGCACAACACTGCTTAAGTTGGTTTGCAATATAAGCATAGGGTGCTTGAGCATTTGCAGTGGCGAATATCCTTGGACGATTAGGAATGGTTCAAAATATCTTTTATACTTCAATCCCATAGGAAGAACTTGAAACTTATGAGCCTTATGATATAGGTTGAAACTATAAAAAGATCTCTACCATGAAGCTTGCTACCAATAACATGCATCTATATAATGCATTCTAGAAAGAGTTGGATTCTAACAGACTTCTTTGTTATGAGAGAAGTGGAAAACCTCTGGCCATCAGCTGCTTGGAGTATTCATAGTGGGTACACCAATCATCGTCTGGTAGCACTTCAGGATTCAACATTGTCTTTGTTGCTCCTGTATCAATGAAGCCAATTGCCTTGACAGGTTTATCATATGGAGGTTGTAATATATGAATTTCCACCTATGGGGCTAGAATACTAATTTCTAGTATTGAGCTAGCTGCATCATGTAGATGGGAAGATAAGATTGCGTGTCTTTTCCTTCATCTACTGATAAGTGTTCATCCTCTTCTTCGGATGAGATATCGTGGATGGTGGACACCGTCTTTTCCGTATGCTCATCTTATTGAGAATAGAGTGATTCGATGTTTGTGTCATCTAGTGTAGTCTCGAAAATTTGCAAATCTGGGCTACCATTTTTGCTGATTTCTCTTTCTTGTTAGGGTATCTTCTGGTGAAGTGTCCTTTCTTACCACAGAGATAGCATCAATCAGTTTTCTTTTTACGGAAGGGTCTCTTTTTGAAGAACCTCAGAGATTTCTTCTTTGTCTTGCCTCCTCTTTTGATACGAGGTGTTTTGGATGTGCAAGTACACATCTTTTTGCAATGGATCTCCAGATCAGACTTGCAATAGGCTTTCTTCAGTATAGCCTTCTTATCCATTAAGCCTTTAAAGAAATTGTTGCTCGCAACAATAGTCATTTAATGAAACTCACTGAGGCTAAATTGTGCAACATCCTTTCTAGTTAAGGCAATGATCCTTTGAATCTCTAGTTGTAGTTCTTATGGTAGAGAAGATAGGAAATACATGCTTCAGATTCGGATCATTGAGGCCATTGAGCATGTAGAACTTCTCAAACATTCACTTGAAGTGGTAGTCTAGATCTTTCCTCTTTATGGAACAACACTTCATTATGAAGTACTCTTGGCTTGCCATTTTGTTTATAAGTGAGGCATCTTCTATAAATTCTTGTGTGTTGCTCCAAGAACTATAGAAGGATGAGTGGCTTGGGAGAATTGTACTTGTTTGTAGTCTGCTAGACTCTGAAACCAGTCTCTCAAAGTACCTTTAAATCTAAAAGAAAATTTTTAAACACTATAGAGAGAGTCACACATTCTAATGTAAGTTGAAGATCAATCCATGTTGAAAAGGTGTGAGTTGTTCTCTTCGTTTTATAACCAGGACATCATCAAAGGTGAACCATGGGCCAATAGCTGGTTTAGTGTTTGAGATATCTGGTTGAGTGACCGTAGGTTCAGTAGTCTCTGGATCTGAGTCTGAAACCTCTTCCTCAATATTTTCAGCACCTGTTCTTGAGGTCGGCGGTTTGGTTTTGTGTTAGCCATAAGGATAGAGGTAATGTATGCAGGGTTAGCATCAAAATTCTTGCTTTCTCCTGAGTTTGTATCAGAATCCTCTGAGGATGCACAATCAATATCTTTATCTTCCTTGTCACAAAAGTGGACAGGTTCTATTGTCTTTTTAGGTTAATAAGTGTATCATGTGACTCAGTTTCAGGTATAATGAAGAGCTCAGGTGTTACAGGGTATGTTTCTGGTTTGGTTGTATATCCATGAGTGCATCAGAAACATAGTGTTGTGAAACCGGTGGTGTGGATGTCTGAGGAGCCTTTTATTTTTTCTCAATGGTGTATTTCTTACGTGGTTGTTTAGGTGGAGCTTTGCAAATATCAATAGGAATGCTTGAAGCCACAATGAAGTACTTTGAATAATTAGAATGAGGGGGTGGTGGAGATTCTCCAAATAATGGTTGTGTAGTAAATAGAGGCTGTGAAGCAAAAGAAGAGTACAATAGCAAAGGTTTGGTTACCTTGTACCTATCTTGCTCGATTTGTGCAAGTTTCCTTTTAAGTCTTCTGATTTCTACCTCTTTTTAATTAAATTCTACTTCGAAGTCTCTTTGATCAATCAAGAATCTAAGGTCTCTATGTAGCTACTGAATCTTTTGGACAAGATTGTCATATATTTTTTGCAGCTGGTTCTCCATTCCTTCTACTTTAGATTCTAACGTTTGAACCTTAGCTAGGACTTTGTCCATATTGGCATCCAAAGTGGTAAGAGACTGTTCTGGGCTCTGGCATTAGTAATTTGCCAGTTCAGCACTTCTTTAGCTTGAGTCAAGGGTTTCAGCTTCCCTTCTGTATCCACAATGTTGTTCTGCACATAAAGGTTTAGAGGAATACTTCTAGGCAAAATCAACATACCTTTCCATAGGTGGAAAGTCTATATCATACTAAAACATCATGCATGCCTATAGTGTTCTTAAGGTTGGACATTCGTCTGTATCTGACTCGTCATAGTCATCATCACTATCATCACAACATAAGGAGTTATCATCTCCTTCACTCTCGTAGTCTGACCAGACGTAACCATCATCGTCGTTATCGTCACTTTCCTCTTCACAAGTGCGCTCTAGATCACACAGATGGATCAACATCCCAGATGAAGTGTCCATCTAGTCTGTATAGATCTGACGGTCATATGCTCCAAAGAAGGTAATCGGAGTTATGATTTCTTCTAGTACTACACGCTGCCATCTTGATGAATTCTTATCGCATTCATCAATTTAATATTATTTGATAACGATTGACAAATGAAAAACAACCAATCCAATTGGCTTTTGGTCAACCATTCCAACAAATCCAACCTATGGATTTTTATATGAATGATTTAATCATTTATTCTCTCCAAGAAATTAAATTATCTCTTCCTTCTAGAATTAGTTCTAAATTAATTCTATTACATTATGGTGATTAGGTTCACCCTTAGCTAGACTTGGGTGCATGCGACTGACACAATTAATTAAATCTAATTTAAGTAATTATTTTTTATTAACCGATAACCAAATATAGCCAGTTACCATGGTGGTCGTCCAACAACAGTCCATGACACTAAAGACTAGGTGAATAGCGGTGTGAACATTTATGCTCTAAGTTTCATATGAGTATGGTCTTTCTATCAACCGTTGTCTAACCTTAATTTAGGGCATGGAATTGGGTGCTCGTTTAGGCATCTATACTCATAACTTGAGTCCTTGTTTATCCTATTGAGTGAACCAAAAAAATCTGGTCCATTCATTTAGTTACTGTGACCACAAATTCTAAGGGGTTAAACGAGTCACAGAGTAAATAGAAAACACTACTGTCACAATACTAACAAGGGACGAAGAATTCACCGTACTCGCTACACACTCCGACTATACTGGACAAAGCTTATGAAAAACCCTGTTTCATGACACAATCACTGCTCGCATACCCAAGACATGGTCTTTATGTGCACATGACTATCATAATTTCTCAAGTCCGAGGACTAATCCTATACTATCAGAATCGAAAATCCAGTCTCACATACCAAGCCTTCAAGGCTTCTATATGACGATTCTCGCAAGTCAGTTCAGTTAGTTAACTACCTGGACAACTAACCTAAAAAAATTGCATAGACGACCTACGTCTTCTATCAGCGAACTGCAATACTTAGGGCAAGTCTCTATAGAAGTCTCGGTGCCCCGTCCAAGGTCCTCGACTTATAACGTTTAAAACTAAGCCTTAGAAGTTGCCAAACTTATGCGTACCCAACTCCACGTGTTTAATTCTTTGGCCTACGGCATTTTATTGTGACATTTTAACATCATTCATTGTATGTAGTAAGCTCAACAAAACAGTAGTCCTAGTATGATGAACACTTTCTATATTCATCATTATAATATTATTTTGATAAAGATTAATGACTAGAAAATAACCTATTCAATTGGCTTTCTAGTCACCTATTCTAACAATCTTCCACCATTAAGCCAATTACCCATATCGCTCATAGACATTTGAGTATGAGCAATTTGCGATATCATTTAAGTCTCATGGGTCAACTATTTTTTAATGAAGCTACACAGTCCAATAATATATCTCCTTTACCATTGCTACCTGAAGATGGTGGTTATTTAGAAATTTTTCATGGATCCTCTAATGAGATCTCGGGCCCAAAAGCTTTTGCTCAGACCTTGTCTTATACCTCCAAGGTAACAACCGGCTGGGCCATCCTAGGTACCACATCCATTCAATAGATGCGATTTTTTCATCCAAATTACTTTCCAAAATCGATTTTCGAAAGTCGCCATACATTTGATCTTTGGATGGATGTCGTGGTTTTTATTGAAATCCTTCCAAGCTACCACACTCACCATCAAGTTCAAACGCACCTATACTTTAAGACTTTACTCATTATTCACATAAATATGAAAGATAGTATCATTTAGCCTTCCAGAGTCAACTTTTCACAAATTGTGTGTCAGGAACACTTATTTAATCCTTATCCAGATATTAAAGATTGCTCTTGACATCCGTCTACTGTGTCCTTGGCATATTCTGGATATCCGTTGTGTCATACCCAAAACATACATAACATCAAGTCTAATACACTGAACAATATTTCATGCTGCATACAAAAAGATATAAGGGATGTCAGAGACATCTAAGCTTTCTTATAAGTCAAACGTAATTAAGTTTTAAACAACTTAAGCTTTCTCATTAGTCTATTCAGTTAGAGATCATGTAATTGTAAATGATGTTTATGAGAAACTGCATAAAAACGGTCTCCCACTATTTCCTTGACGTGTATAGGATTATCCCACAAATTCAAGTACTTAATAGGACGAAGGTTTTTTGTCATGCAAATGGGGCTAAGGTGGTTCAGTGAAACACCAATCAAACAAAGTCCAATTAAGTTTTTCTTCCTTATTAGAGACCGTTTGATCATGATCCCTTCAGAAAGAACTTCACTGAGTGGGAATCTCATTCTTAATTTTTTTATACTCAAGAACTCCCACTAAATACATGTTCCCTCGATCCAATTGAAAGGTAATCAGTTTAGTTCACCACTACAAGTCTAATTCTTCAAACCTCTCAAACGTCATTAGACGTGTGAACCCCACTCTGATCTTTGTGTGTTTAGTGATGTACAGGTCTCACATTGGATCTAGTCCAACGGATTACTGGCAAGCTCATTTTGTCTAACAAAAAATCTTCACGGTCTGTCTTCTTCTTAGAAAGGTTTTGAAAGCTGATACATCCAAATTGTGTATTTCTTGACTCTTTGAATCCACAAATCTTCCTCATCTTAATTGGAGGAGATTGACCTACCATAATTATAAGTGTTGTCTTGATTACCATTTTAATCCTTTATTTGAGTATTCACAATATAATTATAAGATAGTTTAAGATTTATGCTTCAACCCAGCAGACAAGAATCTCATTCTATGTCGAATAAACAACTTTAATAATAAAAGAATCATGTAATCAAGAATTATCAAAAAATAAATGAAAATATTATTTTTATCATGATAGATTACATAAATAATACCTTAATATGATCCTATTAAGCCTAATAAGTTTTAGTCTTTGCAACAATAGCAGCCATAGAACCGTCTGTTTCAGTCTTATACTCCTCATCATCACCTGCAAATCCATTTGCAAATTATGAATAATTGGTATCCAATATCAAGGATAGAATAGTAATCACATTAATACTCACTTTAAAGTTTTACCTTCATAAGAGTGGAGCTTTCTTTCAGAAGCTCTCTCTATGCGGCACCTGCCTGTTTTTAATAGCATTTTTCTCGACAATAAATGCAAATATCATTTGGATTCCTTGATTGCCGAACCTTCTTCCTCTTTCCTTAATCACTACCTGGCGGTGTAACAAGAGTACTTTAAATGCTAGCATCAATTGATGATGTCTCATCCTTCTTTCTCTTTCACCGTCCGACACCCTTGCCTTTCACTTTAGAGGATGAAGCCTTTCCCACTAGTCGTAGGAAGCGGATAGACCTGAGAAGCGCGAAAACATTGAAATTAGCAAAATTCGAAGCATAGTAACCTGATCAAGGGGTGTACCATTGATTTATCTGGGCGTTGAGTTTACAAATATAAAATAACATGCAAAGAATTAAAGAGAAAAAATGATGTAAAAGAATTTAAACTGAATTCTTACCCTTGTCATTTTTCTTTGATTAGATTCGAGGATCATTCCTCATCTCCAACTGGATTGTTTTCCTCATGATCTCAACCATCTGATCCTCCAAAGTAGTCCACTCCAATCACCAGGGATTGTCTCCTTCTTGTGCTAGCAAGACAACAAGCGGGAACGGCGAATCAAATAGACATTATCAATTAACGACTTTGATTCTCTTCTCATTTCTTCTTTAATTCAGAAGAACCAAGAAGCACAAGGTTAGGGAGAGTGAAAAGAGAGGGAAAATTTGAGAGGTAGACATATGAAAAGACTGGGGAGTTGTTGGGAGAGAATGAGAGTATATATGTATGTTTGACCAAGTCTCAACATACTAGGAGAACCCTAAATTACCAAACACTCCTTCCTTCGACCACTCATATCATGGCAAAAAATTGGCTCTCTTTGGGTTGCAAATTTTGTCCAAGGCTTCCCTCCAAGAGAAGGCATCCTCTCTTTGGCACTAGGTCAAACTGGGTCATGGGCTTGTATTTTAATGGACTAGGCTTAAAAATATCAAACCTATGTTCAATGGACCTTAAATGAAATTCAATTTAATTATAAACCCATCATTTTAAATTCTAAAGTCTTGTAATCCAATTAAAGATCCAAGCCCATCTCTCTTTTAATCTATAAATCTAATTTATAAATTAAGACAAGCCCAATTAAATCAATCTAATTAATTTGAAAGGCCTAAATCCAAAAATCAACTAATTCAATTAATTAATCTTTGAGGAAATCTAGCCCATGGATTTTTATATGAATGATCCAATCATTTATCCTCTTCAAGAAATTTATTTAATCCAATTAAATGAATCTCTTTATTTCAAAATTAATTCTAAATTAATTACATCACAAACCAGTGATTAGAGTTTGGCTTTTCAGGTTCACCCTCAACTAGACTTGGACTTGTGTGACCAACACAATTAATTAATCTAATTAATTAATTAATTAGTTTTCGATTAATACCAATAACCAAAAATAGCCCGTTACCATGGGTGGTGGTCTAGCAAAAATCCATGGCACTAGAGACTAGGTGAATTATGTGTAAACATTTAGGCTCTGAGTTTTCATACGAGTATGGTCCTTCCATCAACCGCTCCTTGGTCTTAATTTAGGGTATGGAATTAGGCACCGATTCCCATCCTGCAATAGGCATCTATACTTATAACTCAAGTCCTCATTTGCCCCATTGATTGACACGGGAAACCTATCTCATTCATTCACTCAATGTTGCCACATATTCTAAAAGGTTTAAACGGGTCACAAAATGTATAGGAGACACTGTTGTCACAATACTGACAAGGGACATATTCAAGATTGGAACTCACAGTTCTTGCAATATACTACGACTGCACCGAACAAGGCTTATTTGGAATGGGTGACTATAAACTAATTGGATTTGTTGTTTGCCATTCACCACTCTTTATCGAATAATATTGAATAGATGAATACGATAAGACTTCATCATGTTGGCTATGTGTTTCGTTGTGGTTACCACTTATATTGAATGGGATTTCAATATCACAATGAAATACCCACAGACCGAGAAGTTAAACCCGAAGAGTTAGGCTGCGCATAGATTTGGCAGTCATGAAACCAACTCTTGAGGGTCAGTCTGAAATGTTCCAAGTCGAGGGACCTCGAGATAGGGCATCGAAGGTACTATAGAGACTTGCACTAAGTACTGCAGCCATATTCCGTCGGCAGGAGACGTAGGTCGTCTGGGCAGTTTTAGTGGTTTAGTTGGTATGATAGTCGACTGACTGAACTAACTCGTGGGAATCGTCATATGGAAGCCTCTTAAGGCTTGATTGGTATGATTGAAATTCGTAGTTCTGATAGTGCGAGATTAGTCCTCGAACTTGAGTAATCATGACAATCACGTGCATACAAAAACTGTATCTTAGATATGGTGAGGAGCGGTGGCTGTGTCTTGAGGCATGCTCATCATAAGTCTTATCCAGTACAGTCCGAGTATGGATCAATGACAGTGGATTCCAAGATATGATATGTCCCCTATTAGTATATGACAACAAGATCTCCTATACGCTCTAAGATGGTTTAAACTCTTCAAGTCTATGGCTATAATGATTGATCGAGTGGGAAGGGATTTTCTACGATGATCAGTAGAGCAAATGCATCTCAAGTTACAAGCAAAGTTGTCTAGTCAAGGATGAGAACCAACGCCCAATTCGATGTCATAGACTAAGATTGACACGGTTGACAGTAGGACCGTACTCGTATGGACTCAGAGCCTAAAGCCAACATTCACCTAGTCTCCAGTACCATGGACAGTTGCTAGATGGCCACCCATGGTAGCGGGTATTTTTGGTTATGAGATAATTAGAAATAATTAATTAAATTAAATTTTATTAATTATGTTGGTCACACACGTCCAAGTTTAGCTGAGGGTGAACCTAAAGGGTCACACACAAATCATTATGGAGGTGATAGAATTAATTTAGAATTAATTTTGGAAGAAATAAATTAATTTAATTGGATTAAATTAATTCATTGAGAAAATAAACGATTGGATCATTTATTTGGGATAATCTATTGGATGGATAGCCCAAGAATTTGATTCATTGGATTAATTAAATTTTGGACTTAACCTTTTTCAAAAATATTAGAGCTAATTAATTTATGAATTGGATTCATTAATTAATTAGTAGATGGGCTTGTTTAATTGATGGATTAGATTCATTAGTTAATGAAGATGAGCTTAAATTAATTAGTTGGACTAATTAATTATTTGGACTTGATAATAAATTGCATCTATTAATTGAGTACATTTGGGCCTGTATATATTTAATTGGATTAAATATTCACATGGATTTTATATTAGGTATTTTATTTAATTGGATTAAATAACAAACTCAATAGATTATCATTGGACTTGATTTAATTTATTGCACAATTTAAAATAAGCTCGTTCCAAATATTAGGTGTGTGGAAGTATAAAAGACTAGGTCATTTAAGCACACTATAACACCATATCAAAGGAGGGCTCTTTCTCTCCCCATTTTTCAGCATAGGCCACGAAATTTCTCTCCCTTTTTCGTATTTTTGAGTTCTCATTGAATTAGATTCAAGTTGAGAATGAGAAAAAATTATTTGCACTAATCAATAGTGTAAAACGGTTTTGGGTTTCTTCCGCTGGATCTATTCCTTTCTAGCAGGAGGATTAGATCCATCTTTTACGGTGTGGTATAGACTATCTTAAGAGGGGTTCTACATTTGAACCCTCTAAATGAATGAATCCGGAGAAGGAGAGGAGTCAACCCTTATAGCCGCAAGAGAAAAACAACGAGGGTAAATTCTATTTATGTTTTTCGCTTCTTGTATTTTTCTTGTGCTATTCTTGGCCTAAGTTTTATTCATACACCAAATGCTCGAAAAAAGATCAAGGGTACACCCCTTGGTCGGGATTTATTTCTTTAGATTTATCGATTTTTTCTCGCTTCCTGGGCCGATCCGCTCCCTTCAAGAGGTATCAGAGTCTAGTTCGGTGTATAGGCCTAGAATATAATATGTATTGCATATTTCAACATATTTACATGTTTAAATCGGCTTTAGAAATATGATTTTTTTAATATAATTACATATCTAGATTTAGGATTTTGTATGTCTTAATTCTGCATTTTATTTTGGACATGAGGATTTTTTAAATTTGGAATTTGTGGATCTAACTATTTTTCTTGTTGTTCAAGAAATTACAGAAAAGAAAGTTTCTTAAAAATTAAAAAATGGCATAGACGTGCAGTAGCCCTGCCGACCGATCACTAGCTAGCAGGGGCACGTCTGGGCGCACCCGCGCGTACTGCCTAGCCAGCGCTTGCCAATGTGCGTGCTGGTAGGCTGCACGCACTCTTGCGTGCGCCTAGCTGACGACCTGCTGGCCGGTCGGTAGACTGGAATGATTTTTTCTAATTTTTTCAGAATTTTTCCTTTTTCTGATTTTTTTGTATAGTTTCTAAAACGGTTAATTTTAGTGAATTTAATTTTTTGTTGAGATTTTGTATTTTTCAAAATTAAATTACTAGCATTAATTTGAATGAATTTTCAAATAAGAATTCATTTTTGCATGGGTTGCGTTTATGTCCATTATTATGTTGCATTATTTTATATATAAATTCCTAGGACTGGATGTATAATTAATTTATGATATTTGATATCATTAATATGCATGGCTTATATTTTTGTGCATGTTATTTTAAAAATAAATGTGTTATTTTTTTAATTGGATTAACATGGATGATCAAGAAGCTCATTGGACCTTGTGGATGGTTTTATTTTTTATTGGGTTGGGGCCTGTGTGCTTCTTATTTTCTTATCTCTTCGTTTTTAGCCTAATATGTTTAATGCTTGATTTTTCCCTATTAATGTACTCCCCCAACTGCTGATTAAGGTTTCTTTTTAAATTGTAATCAGCGTAGAATAAGTGGAGAGGTCTTATTTTTATTTTTTAATAATTATAAAGAGTAACCCCAGAAGATGGAAACCCATGGAGGAGGCCATGTGTTGGGCCTACGGAGATCAATGGGGAAGAGACCCGAAGGACGGAGCCCATGAAGGAGACGGAGACATAAAGAGGTGTTAGAAGGCCCACATGATATCAATGGGTTACAAAGCTTGTAATAGCGTAGGCCTACCCTTAGACTGACCATAGATCCACTACTGGCTCAGTGGATGGTATAGGTATTTAGATTTGTGATCATCCAACAAGGGCGTGCTAGGCTTTTATATTGCATGTGATGCATTTTATTTAATAGGAAAAGGTTTTCCCGAAACTCCATTTGAGAGTGATGGGCTTTCGTAAAAATAATGGGAGGGTTACTGACTGAAGTCTAAGTCCTTAACATGAACCTAATATTATGATAATCTGCTAATTTTTCTGTTTATTATAGATGTCTAAGAATCCTCTTAACTCTATTCTTGAGGCTAATAAATTTGATGGAACAGACTATTCAAATTGGCTGAGAAATCTGAGGATAGTCCTTGATTTCGAGAACCAGACATATGTTCTAGATAAGTCTCTACCTCGGACTTTGCCGGAAGGGTTCCTGCCCGGAGAACATTTGACTTTCGAAAAATTTACTCAATAGCATGAGGACAACCGAAAAGTACGTAGTATCGTACTGGGCTCAATGAATAACGAGATCCAAAAATAGTACGAAAGGTATGAGGGCATCTGGTGGATAATGCACCGCATGAAAGAACTTTATGTAGCATTGGACCGGCATATTAGATACGCCATGACGAAGGCATTCTTCGGCGTGAGAATAACTGCGGGATCGTCCATACGAGAGCATGGAGTGATGATACTATCTCTAGAGAAGCTCAAAGACCTCTAGATTTATTTCGAGAAGGAAGAAACATACATTGACGTGATCCTACAATCACTACCTCTCTCTTTTGATTAATTCATTATCAATAATAACATGAATGGGCTTGAGAAAAGCCCTCATAAGTTGATTAATATGTTGGTATACCATGTGGCAATGATTGTAAAAACTTGCGCCGGTGGTACTAGTGGGAGAGGCTTCGACTTCTAAAGTGAAGGCCAAGGTTGTTGGACGCGAGAAAAGAAAAAAGGACAAGACGTCTTCTACTACTACTAGCACTTCAAGTGTTCCTATTACACCGCTGGGCGGGGGTAAAGGAAAGTGGAAGAGGGTTTGTCAGTTAAAGGATTCCGAATGATATTTGCATTTATCACAGAGAGAAGGCCCATTGGAAGAGGGAGTGCTCTAAACTCCTCTCCAATGAGAGTAAAATCTTTAATAAGGATTAACACCATCACTATTCTACTATTGGTATTGGATACCAATAAATCAATAATCTGTGAATGGTTTGTAGGTGATGATGAGGAGTAGAAAAGCCAAAACAAGAAGGTCCTAAAACTTTGCAATAGCGAGGCTGTTGCTGCAAAGATTAGGGACTTAGTTAGGCTTAGTGGTGATCATGTTAGGATACTGTCTATGTGACGTACCATCATCGAAATAGCGTTTTCAATTATTTTTGGACTTTTTGATTAAATATTTTAATTAATAAAGCTATTTATTTGACGTTGAATAAAATTCATGTATGCTGGGTGAAACGTATATGCTATCTCGTAATGGGATTATGAACACTCAAATAAAGAAAGAAATGATAATCAAGAACGAAACTTAACAGTCCTGGTAGGTCAATCTCCTCTAATTGAGGATGAGAAAGATTGATGGACTCAAATACTAGAAATAGGCAATTTGGATCTATTAGCTTTCTATGAGAAAGACCACAAAAGATCGTTTGTGGGACAAAATGAATTTACCAGTTGCATGTTGGATTGGATCCAATGTGATATCTGTGAGTCACTAAAATGCACAAGACCAGTGTGGGGGTTCACAAATCTGAATTTGTTTGATGATGTTCAAAGAATTAAACTCAGAGTGATGAACTAAACTAATCATCTTTTGATTGGATCGAGAGCGTGTGTATTTAGTGGAAGCTTTTGAATATCGAAAATGATAATGTGATTCTCACTTGGAGAAGTTCTTCTTGAAAAGACCACGGTTGACCGGTCTCTGATAAAGAAGATCAAACTAAGTTGGATTTCATTTGATTGGTGTTTCACTAAAATAATTTGGCCCTTATTACATGAAAAATATCCTCCTACAAAGTACTTGAGTCAATGGGATATTCCCATACACATCAAGAAAATAGTGGGAGTATGTTTTTTATATAACTTCTCAAAACATCATTCGTAATCAAATGCTATCTCTAACCGACCATATTTCAATCCTTGTTTGTGCAAGAAATTAGATTACAGTCCAATAGGACGTAAGGAGGAGTGACGTGGGACACCGTTCAGAATCAATGGCTTGGAGCCTAAGGATTCACTAAGAAGTTCAAACTAGGTTTGAGACTTCACAAAATTGGATATTAAATTTATCAAAGGATCATACTGGGTATGATTTGATAAAATTGAGCCCAAGGTCAGTGGGAGTTGGGTTGAGTTCCAATGTATTTGGTGTGTAAACGCCTTATTCATTTAGAATGAGGTTAAGATGTTTGAGAAACACTAAGACACTGATATAAAATTATTCACAAAATTCTCCATAAAAGGAATTAGATTCCTATATGTGATGAGTTGTTCAACAATCAGTCACGGGACACTCATGAGAAAGCTCAAGCTACTAGAAACTCAGTCATGGATAATTGATGAGAAAGTTTAAGTTGTTCAAGACTCAGTTGCATCTAACTGATGAAAAGGCTCAGATATCTTAGACATCTCTTACATCTATGCTGGAGACAGCATGAAAGTGTTGGTTCGATGTGTTAGACCTGATATTGTGTATGCTATGGGCATGACACAATATATATCAGAAGTACACTAATTCGCAGTAGACAGTTGTCAAGAGCGGTCTTTAATACCTGAATAAGGGTTAAAGAGGTGTTCCTGATATGCTATTTATGGAGAGTTGATTCTGGTAAAGCGATACTAGCTTCCATATTCATGTGGATAATAGATAAGTCCTCAAAGTATAGGCACGTTCAGACCTAATGATGAACATGGTTGCTTGAAAGGATTTCAAGCAGACGTCCCATCTTAAAAGTTGAATGTGGGACGAATTTGACAAGTCGGTATTGGGAAGTGGTTACGATAAAAAAACCACAACCATTGAATGGATGTGGTGCCTAGCATAGCCTAGCCGATTGTAGCCTTGAAGGCAAATGAAAAGGCTAAGGAGAGAGCCTCATGGGCCCGAGATCTCATCACAAGATCTATGAAAATTCTTAGATAACAACCATCTATAGGTAGCGATGGTGAAGGAAATATACAGTTCGACCATGTAGATCTAGTAGAAAATAAAGTAGATCTATGTAATTGAGCTAGTATCGTAGATTGTTCATACTCACAAGGTTTTGAGTGATATGGTAACTAGCTTAACGGGCAAGTAGGAGATTGCTGGAATGGGTGACCAAAAGCTAATTGGATTGACTGTTTGTCATTTGCCAATCTTTATTGAATAATATTGAACTGATGAATACGGTAAGAGTTCATCAAGTTGGCTATGTATTTTATTGTACTTACCACTGATATTGAATGGGTTTCAATGTTAAAATAAAATGCCTACAGACCGAAAGGTTAAACCTGTGGAGTTGGATTGCGCATAGGTTTGGCAGCCATAGAACCAACTCTTGAGGGTCGGTCTGAAATATTCAAAGTCGAAGACCTCGAGACAGGGCATCGAGGGTCCTATAGAGACTTACACTAAGTACTTCGGCATGAGATGTAGGTCATTTGTGCAGTTTTAGTGGGTTAGGTGGCAAAGTAGTCGACTGACTGAACTGACTCGTAGGAATTGTCATATGGAAGCCTCTTAAAGGCTTGGTCGGTATGATGGAATTCCCAATTCCGATAGTACGAGATTGGTCCTCGGACTTAAGGAATCATGGCAGTCACGTGCTCGACGGAACAGCGCAGCAGGCAACCGAGGATGCTGCTGACCGTGAGCTTTCAGACAAGCCAGAAGCATAAGATTTGGATTTAGTCTACTTTTGGATTATGCACTTTGTAAAACGATACTATTTACTTTTTTGTTTAAGTATGCTTTACTAGAGAAAATATAGTTCCCAAAAATTTATTTTTAATAAAATATTAGAAAACTTACAATTTTTTATAAAAATATAATAAATATTTGGGACGGATTTTGGAATGGAAACTGTCAAAAATATTTGCGACGAATTTTGTGACGACAGGTATTGTAAATTATGTCAGAACAATTTTGGGATAAAAATTGTGATATATTTGGTCCCGAATTTTGTTCCAAATTCATTGCAATTTTCAAAATAATTTGGGACGATTTTCGAAAATATTTCCGACAAAAACATATATGTAACAATTTCGATTAATTTACCGACAAACTTTCCGACGACAGTAAAAAAAATTATAATATTAAATTCGTCGGAAGTTTTATTTGTTGTCCCAAAATTTGTCCCAAACTCCTTCCTAAATAAAATACTAGTTTTTTGTCCCGTTGACTAATTTTTCGACGACAATAAAAACCGTCAAAAACTGTCACAAATATTCGGGCGGATATTCATTTTGTTGGAAATACCGTTGGTATTATTTTTCGAAGTGCCTTTTTCAGACGGAAGACTGTTAGTCCAAAAATCATCAAAAATTTCATCGGAACCCATACGAGCGACGAAATTTTGTCGAAAATTCTGTCTCTAAAAATCCCTTTTTTTGTAGTGATATGGTGGGGTGCTACTCGCTGCTGTGGGATTAGATGGAAATTATGGATTGTATCAATTAGTCTTTGTTGTGGTGGAAGTTGAATGTAAGGATAGTTAGGGATTCTTCTTTCAATGTTTGAAGATTATGTTGGAAGGCTTCACTAGGATAAGTCTTGGACTTTTGTGACAAACAGAAAAAAAAAAAAAAAAAAAGTATGTTGCCAGGGATGCTTTTGTAATAATTTAAAATTATATGGATGTTTTTCTAATATTTTATAAATTATAAGAATGTTTTTGTAATATTTTACAAATTACAGGGATGGTTTTGTAATGTTAGTTAATGCATTTCACTTTATGGTTGTAAGGACTGGTTCAGGCATAGTTGGGATAGTACCCATGCTATCAACATAAAATGTGCTAGCCACATTTATGCCAATTTGAGATAAACTCAACGTACAGTGATGGTCAAAAAGATATTTTGGAGTGCAACAAGATCCTAGAATGCACCAGACTTCAATTCTGCAATACTTGCCTTATGGAACCACAAACTTGCGTTAAAATACATGATCAGAAAATCAATCGATTGGCCTTTTGTATAATATTTATGATATTATTGATTTAATATAATATTTATATTTTGCATAAAAGTAATATTCAAACTATGGCTTAATTCTTTATTGTGTTGACTTGTGTTAATATTTACTTAACTACACGACAAAGCCCACAGACCATACATAAATCCAATTAATTTGGAACATTCTAAGTCGAGGACCTCGAGACAGGGCATCGAGTGTCCTATAGAGACTTGCATTAAGTACTGCAGTCGTGTTTCGTCGGCAGGAGACGTAGGTCGTCTATGCAATTTTAGTGGGTTAGTTGGCATGGTAGTCGACTAATTGAACTGACTTGTGGGAATCATCATATGAAAACCTCCTAAGCATGGTCAGTATAACTGGGATCCCCGCTCTGATAGTAAGAGATTAGTTCTTGGACTTGAGGAACTGTGGTAGTCACATGCACATGATGGCTGTAACTTAGATATGGCGAACAATGTCTATCTTGAGAGATACAGACGTTATAAGCTTTATCTAGTGTAATCGGAATGTGTAGTGAGGATGGTGTGTTCCAAGAAAGAATCTGTCCCCTATCAGTATCGTGGCAGTAGCATCTCCTATAAGCTTTAAGACATGTTTCCCTAAAAATTTGTGGCCACAGTGATTGAATAAGTGAGATAGATTTCCTTGTGATAGGTTCAATAGGGTAAACGGGTGGTCTCGAGTTATTGAGTATAGATGCCTCGTCCAGGATGCGGACCAACGTCCAATTCTATGCCCTAGACTAATTAAGATCGGGAGACGGTTGATGGAAGGACATGACTTGTATGAACTCGATTGCCTAAGTATTCATATATATTCGCCTAGCCTCTATTGCCATGGACGTAGATGGCCACCCATGATAATGGATTATTTTCAGTTATGGGATAATAAAAAATAATTAATTAAATAAGATTTAATTAGTTATGTTGTGAACACACCCAAGTCTAGTTGAGGGTGAACCTAAAGAGTCACACCAACCACTATAATGCGATAGAATTAATTTGGAATTAATTCTAAAAGTGTCAGACTAATTTAATTGAATTAAATTAATTCTTGGAGAGGATAAATGATTGGATCATTTATTTAGACCAATTTATTGGATGGATGACTTAAAATTTAATTAATTGGATTAATTTGAATTTTGATGGCTAACTTAAAATTCAAATTAATCCAATTAATTAAATTTTAAGTTAGCCATTAAAATTAATTAGATTAATTTTATTAGGCTTGATCCAATTTATGAATTGGATTCGTAAGTTAATGGAGAGATGAAAAGGTTTGGATCTCTTAATTGGATTAAGGGATTTTTAGTGTTGGACTTATAATTAAAATAGGTCTAATTACAGTCCATTTGACGTGGGTTTGATTTAATTTTATTTGATCAAACGATTCACTAAAATACAAGTCCAAGCCTTTGGTTGGATCTTGGGTAGCTTTAGGAGGAACCAAACCCATCCTTGGAGTATGTGTTGCCGAGTTGGTGCTCTAGGGTGCACCAAACTTTGCCAAAAGGTGGCTTAGAGGTGGCTTTTAGGTGTAGGAGTCTTGCCAAGACTCCTTGCTATACTATCACTAGGTCATATTTATAGCTCTAAAGACTCTTATAGTCTAACCCTAGCAGCAACTACACACACATACATGAGATTTGCTCTCTCTCTCTCTCTCTCTCTCTCTTCTCTCTCTCTCTCTCTCTCTCTCTCTCTCCAGACCCTCTCAAGATTTTAGAGATCGAAAGAGAATTCAAGAATCAAACGTTAATCAATAACGTTTCTAGTTCTTGTGCTTATGTGGTGTTTTTGCTAGCACGAAATCACCACATCGTTTTAGTGGTGGTGTGTTAGTCTCTAGAGGATCTTCAGATTGAGATCTTGGACTGAGAGGACGAATGGAATCAACGCTTGAAGCCGAACGAGAAAACAACAAGGGTAAATTCCAATTTAGAATTTTCGTCCTTCTTTTCTTGTTTTCTCTTGATTCATGGCTTGTGTATGTTTTAGTTTTATATCGAATGATCGAAAAAAGATCAAGGATAGAACCCTTGATCGGGATTTTATTTACTTTATT
Organism: Sesamum angolense; assembly: GCA_034509725.1. Classification (NCBI taxonomy): domain Eukaryota; kingdom Viridiplantae; phylum Streptophyta; class Magnoliopsida; order Lamiales; family Pedaliaceae; genus Sesamum; species Sesamum angolense. Next base: position 15,085,293 of record JACGWL010000005.1, on the reverse strand, counting down.
GCTCGATGTTTTTTATTTTCACGCTTTCGCCGCGCTTCTTAGGTCGATCCACTTCCTTCACTTACTGCACATGATTGACTTATGAACATTGAGGTAAGTCTATGAACAAGACATGCATTCAACATATTTTTGAAGAATGATCACATCAGAAATAACATTTCAAAATCTTTTAATAATTGGATTGGTGAGTTGAGGTCTAAACCAATCATCACTTTGTTGGATGATTTGAGGTCCAAGTTGATGTATAAGGTTTTGGTTAGGTGTGAGAGAGCAAAAAAATGGAACAATATTGTATGTCCAAAATGTTTTGGTAAAGTTGAATGGTGTGAAGGAGGAAGTCAAATGCTATAGGTTGTTAACTGCAAGTGAGTTTAAGTTTCCAGTGAATGATAAAAACATTCACTATGGGCATCTTTACTTCGAATTATATGATAAAAATGTGATTGATTAAAGTGGGACTAAATTGCATAAAACCCCCTTGTGTTTTAAAAACTCAGCAAAAAACCCCTTATAATTTGAAAATAGGCAAAATACCCCCTATGTTTTAAAAACTCAGCTCAATCGCCACCTCTCCGTTAAATATAACTAACGGTGTTAAATTTTTGATAAAATGACCGTTATACCCTTACTTAACATATATTATTTATTATTTTATTGACCGTTGGATTTGTATTGATTATATATCATAGCCGTCAGATCTGATCAATTATTTTAGCCATTAGATCTTAATTTATAAAAAAATCAATGGCTTATATTTTGCTAATTAAAAATATGTATAAAAAAATTTAACTCCCCCCACCACCCCACCTCCCCTCCCCCCTATCCCCGCCGCCCATAGACGCTCCTCATGCATACTCACCGTAAAGCCCGCTCCCATCGCCCCCAGATCTTTAAGAGGGCGACGGCGACGGCACAGATAATAGACGCCCTATTGAATCATTGCGAAACGTCGCTGCTAACAAAAAACGCCCCAATTTTTTTTTAATTAATTAATTATAATTCTAATTAAATATATATTTTAGTTAATTAAATATTAGATATTTGTAATAATTTATTATATTTTAATCTATAAATATAAATAAAAAATAATATGTCTAAATTAATCTATAACTATATAATTCTTCATATATTAAATTAATGTAGATATCTAAATTTTAAAAAAAATTTAGTAATTTTATTTTTAAAACTTAATATAAATATATTTAAGAATAAAATAGTTTGTATATTTTTAAAGAGAAGAAAATACAATTTTTTTTAAAAAAAGTCTATATTTGATCATAGTAATTTTGTATGCAATGTAAGGGCATTTTAGTCAGTTAAAATTGAAAAAAAGGTCAAAATACGCAAAAAATGAAACCCACTCGCATGTCAGGCGCGTGCACCTCACCTTCCGTTAATTTCTAACGAAATGGGGTTTTTTGCTGAGTTTTTTGCAATTAGCTATTTTAAAACACAAGGGGGTTTTTAGCTTTTCAACAAAACACAGGGGGTAAAATGCATTTTAGCATAACTAAGTGAGTGATTTGATAATGTTTATTTACTTGAAATTTTTTTGGGGATTAAACAACACTGGCAGTATTTCACCATGTCAATCAACCAATCAACGGCATGTCTTGTGGAAATACTTTGCTGCCCTATGAAAAACAAGAAGGAATAGTGTATTCTTTTTTTTTTTGCAAGGTATACATCTTCTCTTCCTTGCAGCTTGCTCCATGTTTTCTCCCACCAGGCGATCAATTTAATAAATCTCATAACAGCATTGCATGCATCTGGGCGATTGAAGCTAGAGGGAAATAAGTTTCAGCTGTTGGAATGCGTGACACCAAAAGCTAATTGGATTGGTTGTTTTCCATTCGACAATCCTTATCAAATATTATTAGATTTGATGAATATGATAAAATGATGGCAATGCGTAGGATATTGATAAATGGGAATCAATGTCCACGGAATGCCCACGATCGAAAGGTTACCCGTGGAGTTGGGCTGCGCATAAGTTTGCAGCTATGAAAACCAACTCCTAAGGGTCTCTGGATGTTCCAAGTCGAGGACCTCGAGAGGGCATCGAGGATCCCATGAGACTTCTACTAAGTACTGTAGCCGTGTTTTGTCGGCAAGAGACGTAGTAGGTCATGCAGTTTTAGTGGTTGGTTGGCCAGGTAGTCAACTGACTGAAGTGACTCGCGGGAATCATCATATGGAAAGCCTCTTAAGGCTTGTCGTATGATTGGGATTCCCGGTTTCAATAGTGCGAGATTAGTCCTCTGACTTGAGGAATCATGGCAGTCACGTGCATACGAAGACTGTATCTTGGATATGACGGGCGGTGGTTGTGTCATGAGGCATGGCCATCATAAGCCTTATCCAGTGCATTCGGAGTATGTAGCGAGGATGGTGGATTCCAAGACAGGATCTGTCCCCTATCATTATATGACAGAGAGTTCTGCCATGCACCTTGAGATGGTTTAGACTCTAAAAGTCTTTGGCCAAAGTGATTGATCGATCAGGAAATGTTTTCTAGATCGGATCAGAGTAAACGCATCTCGAGTGTTAAGCATAGTTGCCTAGTCAGGGATGGGAACCGACACCCAATTCCATGCCTAGACTAAGGCCAGGAGACGGTTGACAGTAGGACCGTACTCGTATGGATTTGGAGCCTAAATGTTCACGCCAACATTCATCTAGTCTCTAGTGCCATGAACTGTTGTTAGATGACCACCCATGGTAACAGGCCATTTCGATTATGGGATAAAAAAATAATAATTAATTAAATTAAATTAATTGTGTTGGTCACACATGCCCAAGTCTAGTTGAGGGTGAACCTAAAGAGTCACACCCTACCATTATAGTGGGATAGAATTAATTTGGAATTAATTCTAGAAGTCGGATTAATTTAATTGGATTAAATTAATCTTTGGAGAGAATAAATGATTGGATCATTTATTTAGATCAATCCATTGGATGGATGACTTGAAATTTAATTAATTGGATTAATTAGAATTTCATGTTAGCTAGTAAAATTAATTGGATTAATTTTACTAGGCTTGGTCAAATTTATAAATTGGATTTATAAAATGAAAGAGAGAGCATGGGCTTGGATCTTTTAATTAGATTAAAAGATAATGAGTTTAATGTTGGGCTTATGATTAAATTAGATTTAATATAAGTCCGTAAGACGTGGGCTTGATCCTATCGAGCCCGGTTCATTAAATACAAGCCCAAGGCCTTGGTTGGACCTTAGCTAAGTCAATGAGGACAATTTTGGAAGGTCTTTGGCTGATTTAGGATGCAAATTTCGTGCATAAGGGGTGGCTAGGTTTAGGATGGTTGTTTTGGAGCCTAACTAGGTTAGGACTCCTAGTATGTGTATGATTAGGTCATATATATACCTTCATCAAACCCTAGCCACAAACACAACACATAATAGCCTCTCAAAACCTCACAAACTCGTGCCTCTCTCTCTCTCATATTCTCCATATCAGTTTTTTCATTTGGTCGTAGAGATCAAAGGAAAAACGAAAGAGAGATCAAAACACGTTAATTCATAGCGATTGTTTTAATCTCCATCTCTTCTGTGGAGATTTTGCTAGCACGAAATCTCCACATCCTTTAGTGGTGGTGTGTCATTCTTGGGAGGATCTCAAGATCGAGGTCTCATCGTGGACGGATCTGGAAATAAAAACAGAGAGGAGACAATGCTTGTAGTTGTACGAGAAAAACGACAAAGGTAAAACTTCATTTATGGTTTTCGCTCCTTGTTTTTTCTCGTGATTTCTAGGCTTATGGTTTTATTTTTAATACACCGAACGCCCTGGAAAGATCAAGGGTGCACCCCTTGATTGGGTATTACTTTCGTTAATTGTTGCATGTTTTATCGATTTTCGATTTTCGCGCTTCTGTCGCGCTTCCGGGACCGATCCGCTTCCTTCTAGTGGTATCAGAGCCCATATCTGTGTATAGGCCTAGAATCTAACGTGTATTACATGTTTCATCATGTTTTTTTCTTTTTAATCGACTTTGGAAGCATGATTTTTGGATTTTAATTGCATATCTTGATCTGGGGTTATGTGTTTAATTTTGCTTTTAATTTTGGGCATAAATAATTTTATTGAAATTTGAAATTTCTAAAAATTGATTATTTTCTTGTTGTTTCAAAAATTACAGGAAAAAGTTTTAGAAAATAAAAAATAAACAAAACGAGTAGCGACCGATGCTGCCGGCCGTCTGGCAGTTACGCAGGCAGGCGCGCACGGCGGGCGAGAGCCCTGCGCGCCAGGCCGACCAGCGCGCCTGCGCGCTGTGCGCGGCAGGTAGAGTTGCTTGCGCGCGCGACCGGTTGGCGTGATTTAATTTTTTGTTGAGATTTGGTATTTCCCAAGATTAAATTACTATAATTAATTTGAATAGTTTTTCAAACAAGAATTGATTTTTGCATGGGTTGCATTTATGTCCATTATTAAGTTGTATTATTTTACATATATATTTATGAGATTTGATGTGTAATTAATTTATGATATTTGGATATCATTTCTATTTAAATGCATTATATTTTGTGTGCATGTTGAATAAATGTGCAATATTTTGTTAATTGGATTAACATGGATGATCACGAAGCCCAAAGGACCCTGTGTATGGTTTATTTTCTGTTGGGTTGGGGCCTGCGTGTCTCTTATTTCCTTTTTCTCTTCGTTTTTAGCCTAAAATGTTTAAGGCTTGCTTTCTCCCCATTAATGTACTCCCCCCAACTAATGATTGGGGTTTATTTTTTAGTTGTAATGAGAGTAGAATAGGTGGAGAGGTTTTACCTTTATTTTATTTTAATAATTATAAAGAGCAAGCCCAGACGATGGAGGCCCATGGAGGAGGCCATGGGTTGGCCCACGGAGATCCATGGATAAGAGGCCCGAAGGATGGAGCCCACGAAGGAAAAGAAGAAATAAAGAGAGATTACAAGGCCCATAATGTGTTAATAGGTTAAATATCTTGTAATAATGTAGGCCTACCCTTAGATTGACCATAGATCCACTGCGGGCTCAGTGGGTCGCATAGGTTTTGGGCTTGTGATCATCCAACAGGGGCGTTCTAGGCTTTTATTTTACATGCGATGCATTCTATTTAAATGCATTGTATTATTGGATATATTTTCATGCAAGATATTAATATGTGATGAGGTCTCGGTCAACTATTAAAATGAACTCTCACTTGGTTGGACCAAGTTAATAATATTAGACCTTTAAAAATGGAAATAAACACAATGGCTTGTTATTCCATACATTCCATCCACAGTAATGTAGTGAGGAAGCCAATTTCACCCATACATGGTCCACGAGTCATGGCACGTGTGGACTGAAATGAAGCTGCACTGTTACTGTGAACGAAGTGAATACACACCTATTTCCCTATCTCACGAGTCATGGGGGGCGATAATGTGTGCTATGATTCGGTTGATGGATTAGGACTAATGCCAAGTGATGTAATTTCCATGCCTTCCATCCATAGTAATGTAGTGAGGAAGCTGATTTTAGCCACACGTGGTCTCACGAGTCGTGGCACGTTTGGACTGAAATAAAGCTGCACTATTATTGTGAACGAAAAGACTACGCTTCTATTTCCCTGTCTCACGAGTCGTGGGGGCAATAGTTTGCGGTATGATTCGGTTGATGGGTCGGTCTAACACTAAGTAACGTGATTTGCTTGGAGTCCTCAGAATCACATGAAAAAGTGAGGCAAAATATCTTGGGGATCTCGTAGGACGAGAATGGTATTGAAAGCCTCCCACAAGGCTATTTCCATGTGAATCGTTAAAGCGGAGCATGGAGAAATTCGCTTGTGGACCTCAAGCCCACTAGGAAAATAGTTTTCCCGAAACCCCATTTGAGAGTGATGAGCTTTCGTAAAAATAGTGGGAGGGTTAATGACTGAAGTCCAAGTCCTTAACTTCAACCTAATATTATAATAATCTGCTTATTTTTCTGTTTATTGTTAATTTCTAAGAATCCACTTAACTATACTTGAGGCTAATATTTAATGGAACAAACTTTTTGGATTGATTGAGAAATCTGAGGATGGTCCTCGATTTCAAGAACCAGACTTACGTTCTGGATAAGTCGCTACCTCGGACTTTGCCGGAAGGGTTCCTGCCGAGAACGTTTGACGTTCGAAAAGTTTACTCAGTGGCATGAGAACAACTGGAAAGTACACAGTATCGTACTGGGCTCGATGAGTAACGAGATCCAGAAACAGTACGAAAGGTATGAGGACGTCTTATCGATAATGCACCACATGAAAAGAACTTTATGCGGTACTGGAATGGCATATTAGATATGCCGTGATGAAGCATTCTTCGGCATGATAATGATTAAGGGATCGTCCGTACGTGAGCATGGAGTGATGGTGCTTTTCCTAGTGGAGAAGCTCAAAGACCTCCAGGCTGATTTCAAGGAGGAAGAAACGTTTCTATAATCACTTTCTCTCTCCCTTGATTCATTTACTATCAGCTATAACATGAATGGGCTTGAGGAAAACCTTCACGAGTTGATTAATATATTGGTCAAGTACGAGGCAACGATTGAAAAATCTGCACCGACGATACTAGTGGGAGAGGCTTCAACCTCTAAAGCGAAGGGCAAGGTTGCCGGACGCGAGAAGAGGAAGAAGAGTGAGATGTTTTCTACTACTGCTAGCACTTCAAGTATTCCTGTTACACCGCTAGGCCGGGGTAAAGGAAAGAGGAAGAGGGTTCGTCAGTCAAGGATTTCGAATGATGTTTGCATTTATTTCCGAGAGAAAGGCCATTGGAAGAGGGAGTGTCCTAAGCTCCTCTCCAATGAATGTATAAATCTTTAATTGAGTATTAACATAATCACCATTCTACTCTTGGTATTGGATACCAACGAATTCATAATTTGCAAATGGTTTGCAGATGGTGATGAGGAGTAGAAAAGGCGAAACAAAAGGTCCTAAGGCTTAGCGATAGCGGGCTGTTGCTATAAAAGACTAGGGGCTTAGTTAGGCTTAATGGTGATCATGTTAGGATAGTATCTATGTACCTAGCATGATCGAAATAATGTTTTCAATTATTGTTGGACAATTTTGATTACATATTTTGATCAATAAAGTCTCTTATTTGACATTGAATGGATTCATGTTTGCTGGGTGAAACATATACTATTTCATAATTGGATTATGAATACTCAAATAAAGAATAAAATGATAATCAAAGAGCCCAAGCTTATAGTCTATAGGTCAATCTATTCTAATTGAGGAAGAGAGAGATTGATGGATTCAAAGAGCACTAGAAATAGGCGATTTGGATCTATTAACTTTCAAAACCTACTGAGAAGGAGAAAGACCCAAAAGCTCTTTTGTGGGACAAAATGAGTTTACCAGTTACATGTTGGATTGGATCCAGTGTGATATCTGTGAGTTACTAAAATACACAAGATCGGTGTGGGGGTTCACAAGTCTAATTTTATTTGATGAGGTTCAAAGAATTAGACTCGAAGTGGTGAACCAATATGATCAACTTTTGATTAATCGAGAGGGTGTGTATTTAGTGAGAGTTCTTTAGAGAATGTGATTCTCACTCGGTGAAGTTCTTCCTGAAAGGACCACGGTTGACCGGTCTCTGATAAGGAAGAAATCGAACTAAGTTGGACTTTGTTTGATTAGTGTTTCACTGAAACAGATTGGCCCTTATTATATGATGAAACTCTCGTCCCACAAAGTACTTGAGTTAATAGGATGGTCCTATACACGTCAAGGAAATAGTGGGAGTAAGTTTTCATATAACTTCTCAAATGCATCATTCGTAATCAACTACATCTCTAACTGACCATATTCCAGTTCTTATTTGTCCATGGGAATTGGATTTTAATCCAAAAGGACATAAGGAGGAGCGATGTTGGACATCGTTTGGAATCAATGGCTTGGAGCCTAAGGATTCAGTAAGAAGTTCAAACTAGGTTTGAGACTTCATAAAACTTGAATATTCATTTTTATCTAAAGATCATACTAGGTATGATTTGATAAAATGAGCCCAACGTCAGTGGGAGTTGTGTGAGTTCCAATGTGTTTAGTGTATAAACTTCTTTCCATTTGGAATGAGGTTAAGATGTTTGAGAAACACTAAGACACATATAAAGTTGTTCACGAAATTCTCCATAAAAGGAATTAGATTCCTACATTAGGGTCAAGCTATTCAAAACTCAGTCATGGTTGACTGATGAGAAAGCTCAGATATCTTGGACATTCCCTACGTCTATGCCGAAGACAGCACGAAAGTAATGTTTGGTGTGTTGGATCTGATATTGTGTATGCTTAGGGCATGACACAACGTATATTGGAAATACACCAATTGGCGATAGACAGTTGTCAATAACAGTCTTTAATACCTGAATAAGGATTTAAGAAGTGTGTCTGACACATGATTTGTGGAGAGTTAATTCTGGAAGGCTAAAGCGATACTAGCTTCCATACTCATGTGAATAACGGTTACGTCCTCAAAGTATAATCACGTTCGGACTTGATGGTAGGCATGGTAGCTTGGAGGGATTTCAAGTAGACGCCCCATCTTAAAAGTTGAATGTAGGGCAACTTTAACAAGTCAGTCCAGGAAAGTGGTTTGGATCGAAAAAACAACATCCATTAGATGGATGTGGTGCCTAGCACAACCGAGCAGTTGTAGCCTCAGAGGCGAACAAACAGGCTAAGGCAAGAGGTTTATGGGCCCGAGATCTCATCACAAGATCCGCGAATATTCTTAGATAACAACCATCTGCATCAGCGATGGTGAAAGGAAATACCGGTTGACCGTATAGATCCAGCAGAAAATAAAGTAGACCCACGAAACCGAGTCGTATCGTAGATTGCTCATGCTCAGAAGGTTCTGAGCAACATGGGTAATTGGCTTAATGGTCAAGTGGGAGATTGTTGGAATGCGTGACCAAAAGTCAACTGATTGGTTTTTTCCATTCGACAATCTTTATTAAATATTATTAGATTGATGAATATGGTAAGAATTCATCAAGATGGCAATATGTTTCGTTGAGCTTACCACTGATATTGAACAGGTTTCAATATCACAACGAAATGACCACGGATCAAAAGGTTAACCAGTGGAGTTGGCGCTGCGGATAAGTTTGGCAGCTATGAAACCAACTCCTAAGGGTCGGTCTGTAGCGTTCCAAGTCGAGGACCTCGAGATTGGGCATCGAGGATCCTATGGAGACTTGCACTAAGTACTGCAGCCGTGTTTCGTTGGCAAGGAGACATAGGTCGTCCATGCAGTTTTAGTGGGTTGATTGGCCAGGTAGTCAACTGACTGAAGTGACTCGCGGGAATCGTCATATGGAGGCCTCTTAAGGCTTGGACTGTATGATTGGGATTTCCAGTTCTGATAGTATGAGATTAGTCCTCTAACTTGAGAATCATGACAGTCACGTGCATACGAAAGATTGTATCTTGGATATGGCGAGCGTGGCTGTGTCATGAGACATGGTCATCATAAGCCTTATCCAGTGCACTCGGAGTATGTAGCGAGGATGGTGGATTTTAAGACAGGATCTGTCTCCTGTTATTATATGACAGAGAGTTCTGCCATGCACTTGAGATGGTTTAGACTCTAAAAGTCTTTGTCCAAAGCGATTGATCGATCAGGAATATGTTTTTCTAGATCGGATCAGTAGAGTAAACGCATCTCGAGTGTTAAGCATAGATGCCTAGTCAAGGATAGAAACCGACACCCAATTCCATGCCCTAGACTAAGGCTAAGAGACGGTTTGAAAGTAGGACCGTACTCGTATGGATTTCGGAGCCTAAATGTTCACGCCAACATTCACCTAGTCTCTAGTGCCATGGACTGTTGTTAGACGGCCACCCATGGTAACGGCCATTTCCGATTATGGGATAATCGAAAATAATTAATTAAATAGATTAATTAGCTGTGTTGGTCACACATGCCCAAGTCTAGCTGAGGGTGAACCTAAAGAGTCACACCCTACCACTATAGAATGATAGAATTAATTTGGATTTAATTTTTGAAGAGTCGGATTAATTTAAATTGGATTAAATTAATCTTTAGAGAGAATAAATGATTTGATCATTTATTTAGACCAATCCACTGGATGGATGACTTGAAATTTAATTAATTGGATTAATTAGAATTTCAAGTTAGCTAGTAAAATTAATTGGATTAATTTTACTAGGCTTGGTCCAATTTTATAAATTGGATTTATAAATTGAAAGAGAGAGCATGGACTTGGATCTTTTAATTTAGATTAAAAGATAAGGAGTTTAATGTTGGGCTTATGATTAAATTAGATTTAATATAAGTCCATAAGACGTGGGCTTGATCCTATCGATCCCGGTTCATCAAATACAAGCCAAGCCTTGGTTGGACCTTGGCTAAGTAAATGAGGACAATTTTGGAAGGTCTCTGGCTGATTTAGGATGCAAATTTCATATATAAGGGGTGGCTAGGGTTAGGATGGTTGTTTTGGAGCCTAACTAGGTTGAGACTCCTAGTATGTGTATGACTAGCTCATATATATACCTTCATTAAACCCTAGCCACACACACAACACATACTAGCCTTCAAAACCTCACAAATTCGCGCCTCTCTCTCTCCATGTTCTCCATATCAGTTTTTCATTTGTCTTAAAGATCAAAAGAAAAACAAAGAGAGATCAAAACACGTTAATTCATAGCGATTGTTTTGATCTCCATCTCTTCTGTGGAGATTTTGCTAGCACGAAATCTCCACATCCTTTAGTGGTGGTGTTCATTCTTGAAAGATCTCAAGATCGAGGTCCCGTCGTGGACGGATCCGGAAACAAAAACGGAGAGGAGACAACGCTTGTAGCCGTATGAGAAAAAAACAAAGGTAAAACTTCATTTATGGTTTTCGCGTCCTTA